>SJYO01048061.1:43875892-44027378 GCA_006410555.1 Capra ibex | reverse complement strand
TTGACACCTTTTAAGACTTTCTCTACCCTTATGGTCTGGTGGACTGGACGGAGAACTCTTTGGATATACGTCAAGTCCTTCGTTGTCAATCTTGACCTGTACCTTGTTGTCTGACCAAGGTTTATCCTTTTCCTCATGTAGTTCCGACATATAACAATGGGACGAATAAATTAAATATACGTCTCATGTAGTACTCTTTGTGACCCGACCTTCTTCGTGTTCGACCTTAGTTCTAACGGTCCTCTTTATAGTTATTGGTGTCTATACATCTACTGTGGTGGGAATACCGTCTTTCACTTCTCCTTGATTTTGCGGAGAACTACTTTCACTTTCACCTCTCACTTTTTCAACCGAATTTCGAGTTGTAAGTCTTTTGCTTCTAGTACCGTAGACCAGGGTAGTGAAGTACCCTTTATCTACCCCTTTGTCACAGTCGGAAATAATAAACCCCGAGGTTTTAGTGACGTCTACCACTGACGTCGGTACTTTAATTTTCTGTGAATGAGGAACCTTCCTTTCAATACTGGTTGGATCTATCGTATAAGTTTTCGTCTCTGTAATGAAACGGTTGTTTCTAGGTAGATCAGTTCCGATACCAAGAAGGTCACCAGTACATACCTACACTCTCAACCTGACACTTCTTTCGACTCGTGGCTTCTTAACTACGAAAACTTCACACCACAACCTCTTCTGAGAACTCTCAGGGAACCTGACGTTCCTCTAGGTTGGTCAGGTAGGATTTCCTCTAGTCGGGACCCTAAAGAAACCTTCCTTACTACGACTTCGACTTTGAGGTCATGAAACCGGTGGAGTACCCTTCTCAACTGAGTAACCTTTTCTGGGACTACGACCCTTCCTAACCCCCGTCCTCCTCTTCCCCTGCTGTCTCCTACTCTACCGACCTACCGTAGTGGTTGAGCTACCTGTACTCAAACTCACCTGAGGTCCTCAACCACTACCTGTCGCTCCGGACCGCACGACGCTAAGTACCCCAACGTTTCTCAGCCTGTGCAGACTCACTGACTTGACTTGACTTATACATTGACCACCGAGTTACCATTTCTTAGGCGGACGGTTACGTCCTCTACTTCCAAGATAGGGTCCCAGTCCTTCTAGGGGACCTCCTCCTTTACCGTTGGGTGAGGTCATAAGAACGGATCTTTTAGGATATCTATCTCCTCGGACTGCCCGATGTCAGGTATCTCAGTGGTTCTCAGTCTATGCTGACTCGTTGACTCGTATGTATGTATATTGGTGATTCTGTCTCGTTGGTCAAAATATAAGCTCTAACTGAAAAAAAATCGTCGTTCAGTTTCTTGACGGGTGTGACCAAGACAGGAACCGGAACAGGTTAGATGACAACTTAGATACTTTCCGTCAGAAGTAAAGACAATATCACCAAAAAACGAACGGACGAAAGAAAAAAGACGCGGTATGGTGTTTCGAACGTCCTAAAAATAAAGACTGAAGACCGTAAAGGAAAACTACGCAAAATTGTTAAGGTGGAACGATGAGTGTAATGGATAGACAAGAATGTTCAACGGACGAAACAGGTTTTCTTGAGAATTTTATAATTAGTATCGACAACATTTAACAGATAGGTCATTACGGGTTTAGAGTCGAAGTAGACGTCAGACGAAGATCACGAAAAGTCTAACACGAAAACGAACGGACAAATTTTCGGAACATTAAAAACAACTTTCATCCTGTTAAGGACTGAGAGGTCGAGTACCCTACAACGACACGGGACACGGGACACGGGACCCCAAGACTTCCCGTGTTCTACTTCGCGACTAAAGGTCGAGGAAGTCGAGGAAAACGAGATTCTCCCTGTTCTCACTACTAAAGGTTCGAGAAATGTGCGACCTCGACTTTGGTCATGGAGTCCGACAACTGACTTATGTCGTGTCAGTAGCTTAGACTCACTCGTAGACACCTCCTTATGGGACCTCGTCCCTCAGGTCCTACTATGGCCCTAGACCGACCTCACTCGTACCTTGTGTCACCCCCTCCCTTATGTCACCTTTCCTTTCACTTTCAGCGAGTCAGAACAAACGTTGGGGTACCTGGTATCGGACGGTCCGAGGAGACAGGTACCTTAAGAGGTCCGGTCTTATGACCTAATCCATCGGTAAGGGAAGAGGTCCCCTGGAAGAGTTTGGTCGCTAACTTGGGTCCAGGGGTCACAACGTCCGCTTAAGAGATTGTAGACTCGGTGGTCCCTTCGGGTTATGTCACCCCTCGTCTATTAAATCCCTTCCTTTTGCTTTCCGATTGTTTGTTTTTTTCGAGTACTTATTCCTCAAGAATCAAAACAGGTTTTATGAAAGTCCAATGGACAAGACTAATGGACTTCCAAAAGAAAAGAGAGAGAAAAAAAAAAAAACCTTTGTTGTGTTTAGATAAGTGAATTCCAGATCTCCAGTCTTCAGACTTTACCCAGAGGGACCCGATTTTGGTTTCACGATCGTCCCGATGTGAGGGAGACCTCGGAAATTCCCTTATTAGGTCAAAGGATTTGAAAAGGTCGAAAATCTATGGTTGACACAAGGAAACGAATACCTGTGAAGGAGACATAAGTTTCGTTCTCCACACACACGAGTCAGTGAAGTCAGTACAGGTTGAGACGTTGGGACACCTGACGTCGGGTGGTCCAAGGAGACAGGTACCCTAAGAGGTCCGTTCTTATGACCTTACCCAACAGTACAGGAGAAGGCCCCCAGGAGACTGGGTCCCTAGTTTGGGTGTAGAGGGTTCAGAAGACGTAGACATCCGTCCAAGAAAAGATGATCGCGGTGAACCTTTCAGGTTTCGTTCTTCAAATCGTAGAAGAAAGAGACCGTCACTGAGAGACTACAGGGAGAAAGGTAACAATCTTGGGAACCGCTAGTGTGACCCCGGTAGGTCTTTGTAGTGTATGGACTTTCCAGGGACGTCGACGCGTTCTATTAGACAGGAGTCCACGGTAGCTGCTCCTGGACCGGAGAGATTGTGTCCGCGATAAGACGGGTAGTGTCTTCCGTGACCAGTCCTCCATTGCTGACCTAAATGGGAAAATATATGAGGTCCCTCTTTCTCTTCGGTTCTTTCCACTACTATATTCTGAAAGGGGAACCCTGAAAGGACCACCTGGTTCCCGATTCTGAGACGTGAGGGTTACATCCCCCGGACCCAAACTAGGGTCAATTCCCTTAATCTAGGGTGTACGGAGTTGAATGTACGACGTTGATTCTGGACCAACCACGTCGGTTTATGCATTTGAATGAAATTTTTCTTTTTTTCCAGATCATATCCCTCCCTGAGAGGAGTTATGAGACACTTCCAGACGTATCCTTTTCTGAGATTTTTACTCCCCTCTATATATATACATATTGACCCTTTACAACGGTATACAGACTTTGATTGTGTTATGATATTTAGTTGACATGAGGTTAATTTTCGTTTTGTTTTGTTTTTGAGAGGGGAGAATTTTCAAAAGAGAAAAAAGGGATAAGGGAGAAGGGGAAAGAGAAGAGTGATAGTCCCAATAAGAGAACGGGATGAAAAAGGGGAGTCGAACTTCCAAAAGACGTCTAATCTTTAGATACCAGTCTCAATGTGCTCTATATTTTATTCTTTATTGGGTAGACCGACCCGCCCTGACCACACTTACGACTGTCGTGTTCAATATCAAGGAAAGTAATTTTTTATGGATTCCCGAGCGAGGGGAAGTCACAGTGTCTCTTCCACCACACTGGCGGGACAAAGATATCGGAACCTCTCACGTCACCGGACTTCTTCCCGTCATTTATGACTCGTTACCACCCTCGTCGACGGTTCCTCTTTCTTTTCTCCTATGTAAGTGGAAGGGCCCCGTGGACGTATGTAGTCTCGAAGGGGAAATATTTCAGAGGAAGAACCTGAAGGGACCACCACGTTACCCATCCTTAGACGGACGGTCACGTCCCCTGTGTCCAAACTAGGGGTCAGACCCCTAGGGGTCAGACCTACTAGGGTATATGCCGTCTCATTGATTTTGGACACGTGGTGTTTATGATTCAGACGCGTTGGATCTCGGACACGAGGCGTTCTCTTCGGTGGTGTTACTCTTCGGGTATATGTCGTTCCTTCTCATCGGGAGTAAACGGTGATGATCTCTTTCGGGGTTCCGTTAGTTTTGATTTTATTTATTCATTTAAATTTTTTTTTTATTCAGAGGAAGAAATTGAAAGTTTAACGGAAGAATTGGTGAGGGGACGGGAATTTTTCAGGTGAGTAAAAAATAGTCCTTTTACTTCCTTCTTTCTACTCGTCAACATCCCGGACCTAAGGTTGATCTCAGGAAAAGAATAGAAAGACTCGTCTACTGATCGTCTGGTGTTGATTATACAAGGTCCTTCTTATACAGCTGTGAAATTTTTTTTTTTTTACGTGTCACACTCTCAAAGTTCACTTCAAAATAACCCCCGTTTTACTCCTGACGTCGGGTCCTCCGTCGTGGAGTCTATAGGGACTCTTTTACGAAGTTTCTCCATCCCTCCTTCCTGTCATATACACATTAAACTCCAAGGTAGGGACCCACCCTTTCTAAGGGGACCTCTTCCCTTACCGGTGGGTGAGGTCATAAGAACGGACCTCTTGGGGTGCTTGTCTCCTCGAACAGTCCGATGCCAGGTACCCCAGGGTTCGCCGACTCGTGCGTGCGTACGTGTCCGTTAATGCGTGTATAAAAGGGTCTTGCAAAGACGAGCAGTACTCCGTGTCGGTAGTACCTAAAATCAGGAAAAGATCTATACTCCTCTATATTCTTAACCCGAGTATTTTCAGAAGAGGATTTTTATAGATTGATAGACTTCTGGACAGAACGGTCATCGGTAAGGGTGGGGGTCGTGTCTCACGGAGTAAAGAGAGGTGGAACTTGAGGAAGTCCCCTACAACTTCCAGTCTTCGACGTCGTTGTCTACTAAGTTAGGGACATCTCCATCTGCCGTTCACGGTTAAACAGCAACTGTTTATTGTGTCAATGAAACCAAAGTCAAAAGAATCCCCATTTCAGTCCTCGGATCTGATCTTCCAAAGATACCAGATACTCAGTTCGACAAAACACTCAGACCAAAATTTATCCAACTAGGCCCAGTGGGTTTGTCAAATGGGACCAAGAGGGAGGTAAAGTCTTGTGAAGAAAGGACCTGTGGAGACGGGACCTTTTCTGTCGAAAACTAGGGGGGTGGGACCAGGGGACTCATACGTAGGGAGGGAGAATGTTCATCATTTAGGTCGAGCAAGTAGAAGTCCCCACAAAGACCGCCAAGCGACCTCCCTTTCACGTTAGGGACGAAACGAGGTCCCAATACGAGACACAGGTGGAGTTCCAAAGTCGTTATGCTAGGACACTCTGACAAGACAGGTGAACTGTCTATTTACCTTCGAGTGTCTCTACTATTTTAATCGAGTTCCAGCATGGTGGTCCTTCTCGGTCGCTGGTGTGAGAGCTGGTGGATTGAGACGAACCTCGTGAGAGAGAGGACGTGGGAGGTGCCCGTGGGGATGGGGCACGGGGAGAAGGCGCAAAGGGACCCGTGAACGGGTTGGGTGACTCGACGACCCCCGCCCCCACCAACGTGGGGTCTTACAGTGAAGACGTTGTCTAGAGGACACACGAGGGCACTTCTCGCGATAAGCCAGGGTCTTTACGAGAGATGGGTGTCAGGAACTTGAACGCCCCCACGACGCCCCCGACGTCTCCCTGGGCGCCCCCAACGTCTCCCTGGGCGCCCCCACCCGCCCGGAGACCCCCGCCCTCGAGCTCTCACCGCAACCTCGCCTGGTTAGGGGCGCCCCCACGACCGGTGCCCCGGGTTAGCGTCCTTTAGTCCTGTCACGGGCGGGGCCGCCGCCCCCACTGACCCCCTGATTGTGGGGTCTCCGCGCAGGGGCCCCGTCCGCCGCGGCGACTCAGTGGCGCGCGTCCGGCCCGACCCCTGAGTCCCTGACGGCCGGCCCCAGCGTCCGCGCCGACAGGGCGCGCCCGGGGTCCTGGGCGGCCTGGTTCTAGCGTGCGTCCTGGCGCGGCCTCGGCTCGCTCCCGACGCGCCACCTGACAGCGCGAACAGGGGACCTGCGCCTTCCCGCGACAGAACCAAACGAAATTTTATTCCCGAACTCCAAAGGGCTCGACCAAGTAAACCAGCTTAAGTTGCCTGAAAGTAAGGTGAAGGGCGGGGTCGCGCCGCCGCGTCTGGGTCGGAGGCACGCGTGGACGACGGGTCCTCCGCGACGTCCGTCCGGGGGGACTTTCCTCTTTCGGGGGGTTCTGAGGCCCGGGGCTGTTACCAGTCTGGGCGCGGGTCGTCGGACCGTCCTTCTGGCACTGGCACCCCACTCAATTTGTTTTCTTTGTTGGGGAATAATGCTGAGCCTCGACGAAGAAATTTCCGGGGGAAGGACGGGGGACAAGTGGTCGTCGGTTTCGTTATTATTTGTTAATGCATTGACAGCACAGGGTTCTCGTTGGAGTGACAAATGAGATACTTTTGGTCGACCGTCATATGTTGCACCCTCAATATCACACTAGTGACCAACGGGGTCACCCTATATTGAATGATTCTGATAAAATTTCTTAGAAGAATTCCCAAGAACCTGAAAGGACCACCGAGTCTATTATTTTTTAGATGGACGCCTATGTCCTCTGGGTCCAAGTTAGGAACCCAGTTCTTCTAGGGGACCTCGTCCCTTACCGTTGGGTGAGGTCATGAGAACGGACCCTTTAGGGTACTTGTCTCCTTGGAGCTCCCGATGTCAGGTACCCCAGTGTTTCTCAGCCTATCCCTATTCACTGATTGTATGAATTTCCAGGAATTTCCAGGGAACTCAAGAATTTCCAGGTTCAATTAGTAGGACTCAGGAATTTCCAGGTTGAGAATTTTTACTCTTCATACTGTCAGAGTCCAAATGACTCATGGCTTTTCAATAAAAGCTGCCTTCACGAATGACGAAAGACAAGGGATCACACGAACAAATGAGGTGTTTTACGGGGATTGAAGGGGTAACAACTTTTGGATCAGATAGACTATTCTTATGTTGACTAAGAGAGGAAAAGAGAAATTATCTTGAGGTCGAGAGATGGGTTCGTTCTACTTCTAAGGTAAACATCTTGGACAGTAAACGGAATCACATAAGCGAGACTGAGACTTGTCGGGTAACTGGTGTGTTATACATATGTCCTCCTATACCCTTCTTTGCCCGTTGATGTCGTAACGTGAACTCTCGTTATGAAGGCTCACACGTTTCTTGTTTTCGTCGGGCTAAAAACGTAAGGTCCTCCATTCTGTACTTTTATCGGGATTTCACATAATATTTTCCTTACACGTCGCCCCAAAATTTCCTTCCTCCTATGGCGAGAGTAGTATGGAACTAGAGACTTCCCAGTGGGATTTTGGGGTTTGAGGGCTTCGTTCTCGGAAATAAGTCAAGAGAAAGACAAACTTCGAGGGACTGTGGAGATTAGACGGAGAAGAGGAATTTTGGGGAAAGAAGAGGACACTAAGACCGAGAAGAGGAAAGAGGGTCTTCTAAAGTCACGTCAGAGGAGAGGACACACCGACAGAGAAAGGAGGAAGGGGTGTCTTTCGGACTTTCAACCCGTCCCGTCCGACCTTACTCACGAGCCACCTGTGTCCACCTCACTTTGTACCTAGAATGGAAAGGGAACGGGGGAGCGAGGCGGAGAAAGGTGACGAGTGGACTGGGTCAAAAACCACTGGGGTCTTGTATCGGGAAGGGACTTCTGACACCCGGGGCCCGGTCACAGGTGGTACCCCATACCCACCGTACACGGTAGGTGGTAAACCACAATAGTTTAGTCGAAACTGGGGGCGGGGAGTTTACGACTCCTCGTAGACATACCCCTACACCCCCCACCTCTCGTGGGTAAACACGAGACTCCAGTCACTTTTACAGGACGGTCTATGGTGCCTCGGACAGGAAGAGGGGTAGGTGAGAGGTGGGGGTCCTCCCTGTGACGGTCAGAGGACGAGGAATCCGTCAAGAATTGTCTCGGACGGTTACAGGTTTACGTTTTCTCTCTCGTCGGCCTAACCCTTTAAGGGACGGGGCGGGGGTCGTTGTTACGGACTTTTTGTTGGTGTGAATCCTCGAAACTTAAGAAGACGAACCCTTCTCCCCGGTTTCTCACCGCGACGGAGGGGTCAGTTTTCTCCTTTTTTGGCAGTTCCCTGAGCCAGTGGACGTGGGAGTCTCTTTTTCTCTAATAAAGGCTTGTCGGTATACCTATAGTTTAAAGACCGGATCTTCCTCCAGTATTTTTGTCTTCCCGGTTCTCAGAGAGAAGAACCAAAACAGAGGGAAGTTCTTACAAAGAAACCTGAAGGGGCCACCAGGTCACCAATTCTAAGACACAAAAAGTGACACCCCCGGTGCCCAAGCTAGGGACCAACCCCTTCAAGGTGTAAGGTTCCGTTTGTTTGTTTGTTTGTTTTGTTACAAAGGACAATGTACCTACAGTAACGGTCCCTCACTCTTAAAAGGTCTCAGAGTAGTCAGAGACGTAAACTAAGACACACAGGGAAGTGGCCTCGGGGTCCTCTCCTCTCCCCCTACCTCCTCCTCTCCTGAGCTCACTGACCTTTCAGAAGACGGGAGCGGGAGGTCGACTCCCCTCTACCGGAGCCAGGTCGACGGCGCCACTGGAGACACTGACACACCAGTGCTCATGACCGGGGTGAAGGGGGGCCGGGTCGACGACTTTCAGGGAGTGACGGGTCTCGTCACCAGAGTATAACTTCTAAAAACGGTTTGAAAAAGTGACTGACTAACTAACATCAAAGTAACTTAATTATCAGTCCTCTCGGGTGACGGGACCTACGGAACCAAATGTCGGTCACGTGACCCCGAAGTCCACGAAAAAGAGTTTAACCCCTTGACCTATGGTGGGGCGGGTGTTGACCCTACCCCACACCGTTGGAGGAGTGGTGGACGTGGAATTCCGGATTCTCGTGAAGGAAGACCCGGGGAGGGACCGGGACAAGTCGAAAAGTCTCTTATAAGAGGGGAGAAATTTAGGTTCTTGTGTACAACGGGCAAAGGACTCACCGACAGAGTCACGGGTCGAGGGATCCACGCAAGACCGGTGTACGTTCAACTCTCCAAACACCTGACGAGAATATGAGGATTTTTATTCTCTGTTTGGAGATTTGAACCTCCCCTGTTAAAGTCCAAAGGGTCGTCTACTACTTTAACAAGAGCGGGTCCTTAAACACATATTTGGAAAATTATTGATTGTCTCAGGGAACAATGGTCGTCTATTCCTTATAAAAGATGAGTTGACTTTAATTATATATGTAAAATCGGATACTTTAACACTGAAGGAATTTTGACCGTCATGAAAGGAATCAAAGAGGACAGAGTCATGTAACAATAAGACAAGGTAGAACATATCCTTTATCGTAAAAAAGTGAGACTAAAGATAGTAGATGGGAATATACTGTATATTAATATTAAGAGGTCTCAAATTTTGTATGTCTGTGTGTTCTTAAAGAAGACAGAGTTGTAAATACCAACTGTCTACGAAACTCAAACGAAACAATTTTAGACGTAAAGTTTTGTACCCAACGTCTACTCTCGTCAGACACATTTTCTGACCCAACCTTACTGTCACCTATCTTTCCTCTCCTCTTGTCCTGTATCCTCCTCCGCACCTTTTCCCTCCTCTTGGGGTTTGACCTTGTAGAACAACTCCTCAACTAATTTTCTATTGACAAAGTGAACAAACAAATAAGTTATTTATGAATGAACTACCAAGGATACAGACATCCTCCATGGTTCTACACGAGTTCTTTAAATAAGATCATATCTGTGTTTTGTCCGTTCTCACTAAATCGTGACTGACATCCTCCCGGGACACGCCTCGTGGAATATAAATTCAGAGGACCGTCGGAAGCTCTAACCCTGACAACTGTAAGGGAGAGCAGTCTACTTCTTCGAGACCTCAGTTCATTAAACCAGTCCAAGTGTGTGTCGTTCAATGTCTGAGGACAAAATGAACTACCAAGCAAGTACAGTAGGTAGACAGATAACTCATGGACCTTCGTGACAAGAACCTCGGCCATGACACCACTGTCTTGTTCCAAGGCGTGGACGGGACCCTCGAATCTAACCTCATTCCTCCAGTACCTTACGTGTAGATCTCATTGTATAGTACAGGACAGTTCCCCACCACTCAGAGATCCCTCTTTTTGCCGTCCTACTCCCCGACTTCGCAACCCATCCCCAGTCACCCTAACGAAATCAACCTCACTACCAGTCCCTTCCGGAGAGACTCCTCCACCAAGACTTAATTCCTTCATTCGACACACGACTAGCTAGTTCGCCTCTCTTGTCGTTCATCGGACCTCCAAACGTCTTAGACACGACCCCCTGACGGGGGGTCGGGGGCGGTGGTGGGTGTCCCTCAAACGTAAATGAGGTCACCTTCCTTTCAGTGACTCCCTGACACTGTACTCGACTGCACGAGTCCTACTCTCCTCACTGCACTCGACTACACGCAGATGGAAGTAACCACGTGAAAAATCGTGAATGTGGTGTGAAGGCCCTCAGGGAAAACGGATGTATCAACTAGTTACAATTCTGTTCATCCTTTGTTACTAAGCTTGACGGTATTAACTGAAGGACAAACCTTAACAGTCACCTAATTGTCCTGACAGAAGACAGGAAGACAAATTAAATTTTAAAAAAAATTAAAAAACAAAAAATATTACAAATATGATGTTGAGTTTAGTCGATATTTCTAGTGGGTTTTGACGACACATGTCTTAACTGACCTACCTTAGGTCCAAGGAGACTAAGGTCTCGAGTTCGAGAATTAGTAATGTGTCTTTCATATCGATCGCCTACTATTGACAACACACTCTTCGAAGTCTTCCTCCCTATTACTGCACCCAAACCCTTAAAGTCCCTTTAGGTTCGTCCCGACTGACACCTACCACGGACCTTGTATCTGACATGAACCTCACTCACCCGTACTGCGTCTCCTCACTCCGGTCCGGTGTACAGCCCTTGAGGTCCGCGGTCGGATTCCTCGCACCTGAAAGAGTCCGTCCGACCCCTCTGCGACGTCGAAACTCTCCACTCTCTGTGTGACTGTCACACGAGACCCTCTACACGGGTCGTAGGCCCAGACACTAGACGTTTCACTATTCTGACCACAATGTGCACTTGACTCATTTCTCTGGTCACTCTACGGTCTCATCATCTGTCCTTTTGGTTACCCTCAACAAGTGTACCGTTGATGCCCTGGTAGTTCTTCTATTTCCGTGCTCTTTCTGACCGCCCCTTCCTCTCCGTCCGTTCTATCTAACACGACCCCTTGTACCTACTTCCCTTTCCAATCTTCGTTTCTACTGAGTTCAAAACCGTTATGTCTTACCGAACTTAAAATATGTATATATTTTTAATTTTATCCGAGTGATAAATTTTTAATTAAGTCATAGACTATAAAAACACCAAGTAGTCCAAAAATCCCACGGAAGATTTATACTATACTTATTTAAAAAAATTTACTCAAACGTACACACGATTTTGTGAAGTCAACACAGGTTGAGAAACGTTGGGGTACCTGACATCAGGCGGTCCGAGGAGACAGGTACCCTAAGAGGGGTGTTCTTATGACCTCACCCAACGGTACGGGAGGAGGTCCCCTAGAAGGACTGGGACCCTGACTTGGACAAAGACTAATATGGAACGGTTACTCTGTATTACCGTTCACCCAAGAAATGGTGATCACGGTACACCTTTCGGAAATTTGACTCAAATCAGTAGTGGTAATATTTTTACCGTGGGTCGGAATTATATTTCAAACCCTTTATGTCTCTTCTCCGTTCTTCTGTTACGAAAATTTAGTGGGGTTCAAGAAATGCAATTTATTGATCACGTTGCTACCAACACAGACGGTTAGACACATGAGTATCAACACAGTCCGGAGTCCTTTCGCCTCAAGTAGAGTGAGGAATCAAGTACCACGTGATGATAGAAATCAGTTATGTCTTGAGAAGAAACCCAAAATAGAATTAAAAATCATTTATTTCCTTATAAACATCTCTGTGTACATTTTTCCTTTAGACTCGAGATGGATTTATTTTCAGACAGTTTATACTATGGATGTACATTATAACTAAGGGAATCACATCTGTCTTTCTACATAGTACCCTTTTCCATAGGAAAAAGGAAATCTTGCACTAGAGAATCACGCTTGACAGGCGTCTTCTTTCACTTTCTTTTACTTTAAAAGGGTCAACACAGACTGAGAAACGCTGGGGTCAAACACCTTAAGAAGTCCGGTTTTATAACCTCATCCGTTGGAAAGGGAAGAGATCCCCTAGAAGGGTTGGGTCCCTAACTTGGGTCCGGAGGGTATAACGTCCACCTAAAAAATGGTCGACTCGGTGTTCCCTTCGGGTTCTTATGACCTTACCCATCGGATAGGGAAGACGTCCCCTATAAGGGTTGGGTCCTTAACTTGGCCCCGGAGGACGAAACGTCCGTCTAAGAAATGGTCTACTCGATAGTCCCAGGTGTCTTCTTTTTTCTTCAGTAATGTACCGGTCAGGACTCCGGAACCCGAGACACCTAGGAACTACACTCAGTCTCTATGTGGTTATGTATGTAAAGTAAAAATACCCAGTCACAGAGGTGACACCTGGAACTTGTAATACTGACTCGTAACTACTAATATAGTCGAGAACTAGAAACGCAACACTTGACCTATTACTAAATTCAACTCTCGAAGGGACCACCAGGTCACCGACTCTACAGAACGGGTTACGACGACGACGATTCAGCGCAGTCAGCACAGGCTGAGACACGCTGGGGCATCTGCCGTCGGGTTGGTTGTCCGAGGAGACAAGGACCCTAAGAGGTCCGTTCTTGTGACCTCACCCAACGGTAAAGGAAGAGGTTAGTACTTTCACTTTTCACTTACACTTCAGAGAGTCAGCACAGGCTGAGAAGTGCTGGGGTATCTGACGTCGGATGGCCCGAGGAGACAGGTATCCTAAAAGGGCCGCTCTCAACACCCCACGGTAACGGAAGAGGTACGGGTTACGACCCCCTGGACGTTGATTCTCAAGTGCACCACGTTGTTTCTAGTTTCTAAGTCGAACGGTGTTGATTCTGGGTCCCGTTGGTTTATGTATTTATAAAAAATTTTTGTTTTTGTTTTTTGAGTACGTGATATTTAAGGGGTAGGGACTAAATGGTCGAGAACGAACTAAAAAGTTTTCAGATATGGTTTTATGAAAGTCCGTGTGACATTTGTGGAGACATTTGTGAAACAGAAGAAAAAGAAACGTCCTTCAGGTCTTTTTCCACAGAGAAAAATTGGACGTCTACCTGTATTCACCCAATTAAGGACCAGAGCACAGATGCAAGCACAAAGACAGTGTGTCACTGGTACCTCCTTCCTTTAAGGGAGACTAAAACAGAAGACAACCGCGAGAACGTTTGTCACGAACCGAGACAGACGAGAGGATAAAGCGGGAAGGTCAGGTCGAAGACTAACGTAGATGGAAGTAACCACGTGAAAAACCGTTAATGTGGTGTGAAGACCCTCGGAGAAAACGGATGTATCAACTAGTCACATTTCTTTTCTTTGTTTCTTGATAGGCTTAACGGTATTAACTGAAGGACAAACCTCAACAATCACCTAATTGTCCTAACAGAAGACCGATAAAATAATCTCCCAATCCAAAACACACCAGGAAAAACTAACAATGACACCGAGAAAAACACTTGAACGAAATACAAAATAAAAAAGAACTCCTAAGCTACTTTCTCAGAAGTAGAGTCTTATAAAGACATAGCACCTGGCTTTGGAAATTTTTGGATAAAGTGGCTTGCATGTACGAAAAATTTTTACGAAGACCACTCGTTGCCAGAAACACACCAAACAACGAAAAGTGCTACTAGTGAATGAAAAAGCACTGGTAACCACAAAGGGGGTAAAAACAGGAAATACTTAACCTAAGCGGCGAGACGACCCTACTTCAAAATTATCCAATGCCCAGTCGAAACCCATCAAAGTGAAAAAAGTCGTCAAAGGATCCTTATACCGAAAAAAGAATGACATACCTGCTATAAGTGTACCGGAAGTATCCTTGAAAATGGTGCTACCACCCGTACCGATACTGACGAAAACGGTCTTGTTGTAACTACTACAAAAATCCATTCAATGCTCAATGTTCACATGGGACCTTAAAGCATAAACTACAAATATATTTTACTTACGTCAGACTACCAACTCTTTGAAATTATGTTTTAAGAGATAAATTACATAAGATCAAATTAATTTCCATTAAACAATTTTCGTTTAAACGGTCTCGACTTTTTGTTGACTGAATTTTATTAAAACAAATTATTGGTGTTAAAAGATTTAAACGTGTAAACGGGTCTTTGACAGGACTCCTTTGAAGAAGAACACTTAGTCAAGAAGTTATATTGTAAGTGGTTGAATTTTATAAAGAATTTCGTGATGATTCTTCCGATGAAATCTAAATTTTTTTATTCTGACAATACATTTCCTACGAGTTTTCTAAATATTCTTTTTACAAGTAACTTATATAAGTTCGGATACTGGTATGGTGGGACTTGCACGGGCTAGAGCAGACCTACATAAGTTCTTCTGAAACGTTTAACTTTAAAGTCGTTTAACTAGTAAAGTACTTAATTGAAAACTACTTAGTGTAAGACTGTTCGACTGGACAAAGGAATTGATGGACGTGGGGTAGTCACCAAAAACATTCCGAACTCACTTTTATGACGCGAACGTCTCCAATTTCCTAGACATTTCATTCTGGAGTCCTCTCCAGGTAAATCAGAAAAAGATGTTTCCGTCATATAATTGGAGAACGATGGGACGTCCCTCCGTCCTACTGGTTCGTCTTAACACGAATTAAAGGTAGACGTCTCGGTCCACTAGAATCCGATCAATGACTTGACGAGACTCGGGAATAAAAAAATAGCGATTTTACCCGTAGCACCACGAACTAAGTCTCCTAACAGTGCTTATAATCTTCTCTATTGACATTTGGTGAATCGTGTTACGGTTCTCAAGTCTTTTCCTGTCCAGGGAGAGGGGCAGAGGGAACCTCAACGGTTCCGGTTTCAGTCAATTATATACACTCTTGAAATGTCACTAGACGTTTACATTATAGAATGACAAAATAGAATATTACTTTTTACGATGACTGAGAATTCCCAGTCTTAAATTCTTGTTTCCGTTAAACACAAGGACTTTAAAAAGTCGGTGTTTCTACTTGTTGGTTGTTCTATTCCTTGGTCAAACGGTTACTCGTCTAGTTATTTTCTTGCGATCGTGATTTTTACGGCTCAGACTTTCTCGTTTTGGTCTTTTGTTTTTTGAATGACATTTAGACACTATGTTTATGTATGTATATGGGTGAGAAAAAATCTAAGAAAAGGTATATCCGGTAATGTCTGACAACTCATCTCGAGGGACACCAGATGTCATCCAGGAATAATCAATAGAGAAAATATAGATCGTCACACATACACAGTCAGGGTTAGGGGGTTAAGGAGGAGGAAGAGAGGGGAATGGGAGTCCTTGGGATTCAAACAAAAGATGTAGACGTCTTTCATTTGAGTAGAATTTGACTGGACAGGTAACAGATAGAAGGAAATAATTCGTCTTAAGAAGGTAATTAATTAAGTCAGTAATCTTCATTACTTCGTCCTACGAATCTCTTTTACTTGATAAATCTCCCTTTCACAAAGTCCGAATTTTGACTGGGACTCAAAAGGCTAGCTCCGTCAATTAACAATAGAGAAGGAGAGTGTCAGTCCGACGGCAAAGAGAAGTGACAGTACGGCGAGAGACAAGATGCCAGGTACTATAGTTTTCACCAAGCAAGATGACTCGTTCCACTCACATTAAACGAATTCTTTGTCTTACTGAGATATTAGACATGGTGGGGCATCGGCACATGCTAGTCACAGACAAAGAAGTCTTATAAGAGTTGGGAAAAAGACGTGTCTTGAGGAAAACTTAGTTCACCATTCCATACACAATCCTTTTCGACTATAAGTCCGTTCCCTCGGGGACGGGTCCCGGACCACGACGTCTCCCGAACGAGACCTGTACGGGGTAGAGTGACGTCTTCTAACGTATTAAGTTTTGTAAATTTTTATATAAAGACCTAAGAAAAGGTGCGCATTCTGCATCGATATATAAGTGAGTCTACAAACAACTAACACACTACGTCTCATTAACCTTTTAGTGAATCCTTATATTTCTGATGTAATACATTTTAGAATCTACGAAAGAACTTAATGCATTACCAAAGAATCTATGTTGTGGTTTTCGTTTTGTTGTTGTTGTTTTGTCTAACTAATCTCAAAAAGGTCTAATTTTTGAAAATACGAAGTTTCCTGTGGTAGTCCTTTCACTTTTCTTATACATTGAAACAAGACATAAAAGGTTCAGAGGACATTCACAAAACGGTATGAAGGTATGAATTTTTTTATTTTTCCTTTCTCTCTCCCCCTTTTTTTTCCTTTCACTTTCCTGTCGGGTGACTTACCCTTTTATATAACTATGAACGTTTGGTATACAGACTATTCCTTGAACACAGGTTTTATATGATTTTGAGTCGTTATTTTTCTACTAGGTTAATTCTTTACCCGCTTCCTAAACTTGACTGTAGATGTCTCTTCTACATGTTGACCGGTTTGTTTGTGTACTTTTTACTAGTTGTAGTAATCGGTAGACCCTTTACGTTTGACCTTGGTGTGACTCTGGGTGACTCTACCCACTTTACTTTTTCTGTCTGGCATTCTTCACAACTACTCCTACACCTCTTCGACCTTGGGAGTACGTGACGACCACTCTTTTAGTAGATTTTACTGCACCGGTAAATTGTTTTGTCAAACTATCGAGGACTATTTCAATTTATCTCAATGGCATACTGAGTCGTTAAGGTAAGGGTCCATATGGGACTTCTCCTTACTTTTGTATACAGGTGTGTTTTAGAACGTGTGTTTACAAGTATCGTCCTAATAAATATTATCGGTTCTTCGTGTTCGTTACGTTTACAGGTACTTGACCACTTACGCATTCGTCTCCACACAGACAGGGTGCCTGACACTGAAGTGTTATTTTTCTTTACTTCAGTACTATGTGTAATGTTGTCCTTACTTGGAACTTTAGTAATACGATTTACTTTCTTCGACCAGTGTTTTCCGGTGTGCAATAATATATTTATACTAAGGTAAATGTGTTTTAAAGGTCTTATCCGTTTAAGTACCTCTGTCTTTAAGGTGGTCACGAAGGGGTGTCTGACCTCTTTTCCCTCACTGGCTATTACCCGTGTTTCTCAGGAAACCCCTCTACTTTTACAGGATTTTAATCTACCACCCACTACCAACGGGTCAAAGACACTTGTATCTTCTTGGTGACTTGACATGTTAAATTTTCCCACTCAAAATATAATACACTTAATATAGAGTTATTTTGACAAGTCCTTTGTTTTTCTTTATAGTTGGACGAAACTGAATCTTGATGTTATCTGAACAGTCTTACATAATAAATGAAACCAAATCAAATCGAACCAAATAAATAGTTGAGAAAACTCTTCACCAAAGTATAATAATTTATGTCACTGTAAAGTTTTACACATCAAACGTAAAACTGTACAGAATAATGCTCAACTTTATTGAAACAGTTAAGGTAACACTAAGGTAACGAGGTCCTCTCATCTCAGTAAAACAAGAATTGACGTTTACTTCTTTAGGAAGACCACCATAACTTTACATATTTTCACTTACATGAAGGTAGGAAGTAATGAAGATTTTTACCTATAAAAACAATTTTGTAAGTCAAGTCAAGTCAAGTCAAGTCAGCGAGTCAGCACAGGTTGAGAAACGCTGGGGTACTTAGCGTCGTGTGGTCCGGAGGGACAGGTAGTAGTTGAGGGCCTCAAGTGAGTCTGAGTACAGGTATCTCAGTCACTACGGTAGGTCGGTAGAGTAGGAGACAGTAGGGGAAGAGGAGGACGGGGGTAAGGGAGGGTCGTAGTCTCAGAAAAGGTTACTCAGTTGAGAAGTGTACTCCACCGGTCTCATGACCTCAAAGTCGAAGTCGTAGTAAGGGAGGTTTCTTTAGGGTCCCGACTAGAGGAAGTCTTACCTGACCAACCTAGAGGAACGTCAGGTTCCCTGAGTTCTCCAGAAGAGGTTGTGGTGTCAAGTTTTCGTAGTTAAGAAGCCGTGAGTCGAAAGAAGTGTAATCCGTGGAATTTCGTTAGACTCTTCCCTTCACGATGTCTCCAAAAGTCCACGAAGAGGGATAGAGATAATATTATGGAATACATTTTTTCTCCTCCTTTGACTGAAAACGATTAATAAAACTTTAGAGACACGAGGTATGTCGATACTTTAAGTAGCGATCTCGTGAGACCTGAGGGAGAATCAAACAGTAGACACATGAGGAACTTTAAGATAATTATGTACTTTCACTTTCAGTGAGTCAGTACAGGTTCAAAAACACTGGGGTACCTGATATGTCAGGTGTCTTGAGAGGTCCGGTCTTATGACCTCACCCATCGGAATGGGAAGAGGTCCCCTAGAAGGGTTGGGCTCTTAGCTTGGGTCCAGAGGGTACAACGTCCTCCTAAGAGATAGTCGACTCGGTGAAATTATATACCCTGGGTCATTTTTGTCTGTCTGAACTCAAAACTGTAGATAACCTTAAAAAAATTCAAATCTTTTATTTGAGGTAACACGAAAATAAATTAGTTAAATAGAAATCATTGATAATTTGTTCAACATGATGAGTCCCTCAACGTCGTTCTTCGATCTCGATAAAGAACTCTCCCGTCGACAAACAAACGTGTCGGACTGGCTCAAAGGCTGTTCTTTTCTGAGTTCGGTGACACATTATCCTAATCGTGGTACCGTGGTAGGGACCGAAATCGTTCCGTAGTCTTTATTTTATTTTGTTACGGTATCAATCTATTGATCCTCTGGAACAAAGGTTAATTTGACTGCAGGACATAATAGTATTTATAGTAAATAAGACATATTAGGACATAATAGTACCTCCGTGGTTCAGGTATACGATGTACTACTACCTATTGACACGGGAACTTGCTTCGAAAATAAGTTAGTGAACTGTTCAAACATAATCTACAGATGACATACGGTCGTGCCGATCTGGGACCTGTGTGTCGTCACTTGTTTCGTTTAACGGGAACTGTACCTGTCTTGAAAGTGACCCAAGTCTTCTGTGTAGAGACTATTGAATCGTAAGACGTCTCTCTCCAAACAAAATACTTGTATACAGGACAACAAGTTACTTCTGACTTCGTTATATACTCTTATACAACCTTTCTTTACCGTTGGGTGAGATCATGAGAACGGACCTTTTAGGGTACCTCTCCCCGGGCTGCCCGATGTCAGGTATCCCGACGTTTCTTACCCTGTGATAACTCCGTTGAAGTGTGTGTGTGTGTGTGTGTGTGGGGTCTTACACATATTATCTCACCTCTATATTTATCTGTTTTGATTTATGTGTCAAATTTTTTCGTTCTGGTACCCCTTTTGTTATATCAAATATAATAAAATTTGATATTAGGTCGACACTTTCCACTAGGAGTTCGAACGAAAAAGGAAGGAATAGTTAGGTTAATTCGTGTTAGTAAATGTATTAATCGTGACCCGAAGGGACCACCGAGTCTCCAATTTCGCAGACGGACCTTACGTCCTCTGGGCCCAAGCTTGGGACTCAGCCCTTCTAGCGGACCTCTTCCTTTACCGTTGGGTGAGGTCATGAGAACGAACCTCTCAGGGTACCCCCTCCTTGGACCACCCGATGTCAGGTACCCCAGTGTTTCTCAACCTGTGTTGACTCGCTGAAGTGAGTGAGTGAGTGAGTGAGTATTCCCTTTACGTAATGTCAAATAGTACCTTTTCCTTTGAGTCGTTTCATCCCTTGTTTGTGTCGTCGAAATTTTTCTTTCTTCCTAGACGTCTTTGACATCCTTGAATATGGTGACTTCGGTCCCCGACTCTTGTCGGTACCACAAGAATCACTACACTTTAAACTGGTTCTCCTTCTTTTCACGCAGTTCTACGAGTTGACAGAATACCTTCAAATTGAGAAGTCAGTTGTACCAGAACCTAAGGTCTGTCCTGAGTTTTGAGTACCTTATTCCTGGTAAAGAGACTGACTGACACTCGAACTCGACTGGGGCTTCGGTAAAAGTCCGAAGAACTCGTTACGAGGCTCCGGACGGGAAAGGGTACGGGCCCGACATCGTTCGTTCTCCCTGTCGTCTCAGGGGAGGCTCCCCTCTGTCAACATTCGTCCAATTCTGTCTTTTCATACAAAATCTCTTAGTGAATCATTGTCGGACACCGTATTGGAAGTGATCTCGTGTCCCGTCACTGCATCAATGACCTGCTCAGTTTGTCCTTTGACTACATTGACTAAGAAAACAATGAGGTCTCCTTCCCTAGTTTAAGTTTGACGTCTTGTATACTATTCTAAGGGTTCCCGAAGGGTCCACCGCGATTACCATTTCTTGGACGAACGGTTACGTCCTTTGTATTCTAGGGACCCAACCCTTCTAGGGGACCTCCTCCCTTACCGTTGGGTGAGGTCCTAAGAACACACCTCTTAGGGTACGTGTCTCCTCCGAACCTCCCGATGCCAGGTATCCCAGTATTTCTCAGTCTGTGCTGACTTCGCTGAATCGTGCGTCCATGTACACTATTCTAATACAGAGAGACGGAACGGACAGTGAGAACGACCTAGACTGCACTGGACCTACAACGGGTGTCCCTCGGTAGGACGGGGCGTCGACACAGTGTCTAATCGGGTCCCTGGGTCTCACCATCCCCCCTCGGACCTTGGAGTCCCCGTCCACCAAGACACAGACTCCGACACCAGTCCCGTCTGTGTGTCGACTAAGGTGTGCGGATTTGTCGACCACGAAAAATCGAAAAGGGGCACCTAGGACCTTCATGACTAAGGTCGAGGAGAGAGCAGTCCAGGTTCCTCTTGAGGACTGGAGTCAAAGAAGTGGGTGTTTTACCCACTGACGGAGGAAGTGGTCCGTCGCGGGGGTACAAACGTCAAAAGACAATAAAACCGAACAACAAAACATTGAGTCGGAAAAGAGAGAAAGGGAGGTGTGGGGCGGGGGTTTGTCCGTGGTACAAACGAACAGAACGAAAGAATCTTTGTGAACCGCCTTAGTGACGCCAAAGATGAAAGTTGCCTTAAATAAGTCGGTGACAACGAACCATGTTTCCGAAACAGAAAGACGAGAGGCGACAAAATAACCATTAAGGTTGGTAGTCAGATACCATCCAGTAATAAATAAAAAATAGGAAAATAGTTTCCGATCTACCTAACTTGCTTGAGGGACTGAAATGGTTATGTTATTGTATCTAGACAACTTCAAAACGGAGTCTTACATAAAAAGAGTTCTTGAAAATCTGTACTACTGTAGACAGTTATTAAAACATCTGAATTCTTTTTTCTCTATCACCGTACCGGAAGGTCCAGATCCTCCTTCTTTCTGACCTAATCTGCCTCTGAGACTCTTCGATGGGGAATAGAAATTTACTTGTTGACTCCATTAATCACAGATTCTTATATATAGTTATACATATAAGAGAGATATATATAAAAGTGTATATATAAGATTCTTATATATATAAGTGTATATGTATATATATAAGTTTACTAAAGGATATCATATAATAGGGGACTTCCAGTTTCTAACGAGACTCTTCTATATGAAATTATGTCTAAGAACCCATTTACTATTCTCGTCTATCTTACGTGACCTATAATTCTTAAGAGAAAGGAAAGGACTCTCAACCGAATAATTTAATAAAGGAAAAGTTTACATTTATATGTTTATTTACGGTTCATGTCTTAAGATAAATACTTGTCATGTATCTTATTTTACTGGTCTCCGTGTCTGAGCACTCTTTATTACACAAAGAAGGAGACGGAAAGTTACTTGTTTTTCACATTCGGTAGATCCATTCACCAACACTTTTGCGTGCTCGTTCATATGAACTGTGCAAGACACCCCGGGTTCGGAACTCGGTTCTCGGGAAGTGGGCCGGAGACGACCCGGACGGGTAGAGTGTGCCGACTCTTGTCCTTTCCCCCCACATTCGACCCCGTGTCCCGGACCCTAGAAGCGGGGGGGGCTCGCGGCACCCGACACCGGCACTCCCTCCCTCCTGTCCCGGACAGACGTGTCCGAGAATTGAGGAAGTTCCAACCCGTCCGTGGAACAAGGCTCATCCTGGAGTCGTGCAGAGAGAGTCGCCTTGCGACTATGAATCTAGACGTCTCCGACCTGCTGTCATCACGAATGGTCAGGAGACATTGACACTACTTTTCGATAAGAATGGTCTATGGAAAAATCTTCCTCCGATAAGTGGACAACTTAACCGTTATGATTTTGAGGTACGACTCGGTCACTCGTGAACTACTCTGGTCGTTGGAACAAGAAACGACCTTCATCACAATAGCGCGTAATAGTAAAAACCTTTCGTTAAGTACTTGTGCATAGTTGTCAAAGGGGTTTTTTCGAGTACCGTAAACTTGGTCACTAAGGTAAATCTTAGAATGGGATTCCTTTACTAGTCGTTACAGTTTTTAAATATATATTTTTCAAGTAATACCGTTTTATAAAATTACTGGTTTTACCGACTACTATCCTTAACCAATTTATTTACTACCACGTAGGTATACCACTTTTTACTGAAAATATTCTTAACATGATGTACCCTTCGTCTTATTACCGAGTAAATTTAAAATAAGAAGTAATATAAATCTTTATAAGACAACACCTGTGTATAACGAAAATATTAACCTTTTTAATCACGTCTCTCTATTTTCCGACAATAGGAAAATTATTACGAAGATTACATTTACGTCTACCAGAAGACTCGAAATAAAAAATTTAGACAAGTCATAAAAATTTTAATTTTAATGGACGATAAAATTAATACAGATCTACAGAAGACAGGTTCAAAGTCAATATCCGTACTTTGTACTTGAAGTGATTATCGAAGATTATAAAACACCCCTGATGCGTCTCATCTGTCACCCTCTACCTGTGGAATCCTTAGACCTTCTCCATCTTGAGTACATCAAAAAAAATAATTATAAAAGTCTTTAGATACGTATTTTCAGACGCTCTAAGTTTTATTGGTGATGGGAGGAAGAAACGTATTAAATAATTTTTTAGTACATTGTTCTCTTTCCTATCTTGTGTCTAACAAATACATCACGGAATTAGTGTCCAAAAATTTACAGAGTAAACGAAACCGTCACAACAGTTCATGCAGTCGTCTTTACGCCCTTCGATACAGGAAGAATATGTTCTTCTTAGGTCGCTTCTGTGAAGTCTGTCTACTAATTAGCACTAATTTTTTTTAGGCTTACGTGTATAGTATGCGAGACTGAAGACTTCCTAGATTTGATCGAGGCTAGTCCTGAAGTACTTATTAGTTACGACGGCCAGGAAAGAAGATTTGAGAGTCTCTTTCTCAGGGAGGAGATCGAAGAATGTCATGGTTCGTGAGACTCGTGAAATACTTCTTGTTCACTGTATAAAGGTCATCTGTCTTCTTCTTTGGAGTCTTGCGGAAGGTGAAACCCTAAATGTTTTGTTTGCCTTTGAATGGTCAGACTCTTTGAAGTATGCTAGTTTTCGTTATTAGAGGGACTACATGAGACCAGAGAGTGTAACTCTGGATCTTCTTAGGACAAACGAAGTCAAAGAAGTAGACGTGTTACCTAAAGACTGGAGAGAGTTTCTAAGACTTCCGTATTGACAACTTTTAATACTACTCAGTCAGTGACTAGCCTTTTGATATCTGTAAAGTTCGGAAATATTAAGAGGAGATGAGGCCATTACGAAGCAAAGTAGTTCCACAATCACCACAATTCCGTAATCACCACAATTCCGCAATCACCATCAGTTTCGAAAGTCATCGACGTTTTAGGAATTCTCTCTTCGTGAAATTACTTATACAAATGTAAAAAGGATTATACAAAGTAGTTAATATTATAAAGGTATTGTCACCCTGTTTTAATGTTTATCAAGGATTTCTTTCCATTTGTGGCTCATCTGTCGGTTAGTACTACATTTAATTAATCACGAATATCTCGGTTATAAGTAAGGAATAAAGCACTTTTCATTAGGTAAAGGATGACGGAAGAGGCACCAGGGACTTTTGTGGTGTAGGAAAGGACGGAGGACAGACGTGCGTCACAAGGTGACCCGGAAGGAGGGAGGGGGCGACGTGACTTTGAAAGTTCAGAGTCGTTTCCGTTTCGAAGGCGAAAGAGGTACACCGAAGGTTTGTAAAGATGAAGGGGGTGGTGGTGGCAGGGGGATCAGGGACGTCCCGAGGGGTTCGAGAGACACCCGTGACGGGAGGGTCGCAGAAGGGAACAGAACATTTTAAACAAATGGATCAACGTTTACTCAGGGAACTCCTGTCCCCGTCAAACTAAGGAGTAATGTAGGAGTTATTTTCAACTTAAGTCACTGGTGTCTTAAAACAAAAGTGAACATTTTTTAGTAAAATTCGATATATAAATTACTTCATACTCTAATTGGTTACTATACGGTCAGTACTTCGGTCGGAACGTTTCTCTAACTTTTTACGCGATTTGGTATAGAGGGTAAAAGATTCAAAGGCAGACATTATTGTGTTTACAGGACTTCATGTGGATCTACTAATTGAGGAAACATTCGAGAAGTTTCGTCTATCTCAGAACAAATATCGTGACGAAAAGGACATCCTATTAGTTACTAACGAACTGGTCGTCTATTGTGAGTATAAAATTTTATGATCTTTAGGAATAAAGGTTCTGATAAGGAAAATCCAAATCGATTCCAGAAGACCCGATAAGAGTCTAACTAACTAAATAAAAACAAATTGAAGGACAAGTCACGAGAAGGGTTTGGTTTTTTTGTGTTTCTTTGTCATGAAATGTCAAATGTTTCACGAAAGATATAGTTGAATAAAATAGGAGAATTATTGGGACGTTTCATTTAATATGGAGTCACTTTACAAGTCATGACAAGTACCACCGAGTCTATCATTTCTTAGTCGGACGTTACGTCCTCTGGGTCCAAGTTAGGGACCCAGCCCTTCTAGGGGATCTTTTCCTTTACCGTTGGGTGAGGTCGTAAGAACGGACCTCTTAGGGTACCTGTCTCCTCGGACCACCCGATGTCAGGTACCCCCCTCCCCAGTGTTTCTCAACCTGCTCAGTCTGTACTGACTCACGTGCTCGTGTGAACATGTGTGTGTGTGTGTGTGTGTGCGTGTGATGGATATTCTTTACTGCAAGAAATCCAAGTCATCCAATCAAACCTCTGAACTTACACAACAAATGAACGAAATTTGAAAGGTGACGTCCGTCCTCGTCGGTGGGGTGGTAGGACTGATCAATTATAAGACCAACGGGTCTTGGAACGACATTTAACACGTTGCACTTAAGTACACTGGCCCACCCCATCGATAAAGTGTTGACGGACGGTCTCTGTCGACCTAAAGGATGAACCTGAGACAGATTAGGGTGAGTCAGTCTATTAAGTAGGGGTTAGGGTGTCAAGAGACCTCTGCACAGAGGATATTCTGGTTGACAGATTGCGGTTAACGACTTAGTGGGTCTCTAGGGTTGACGTCCGTTGTTGAACGGTTGAACGTGACAAATAAATTCGTGTGTCCCTAGATGACTTTACTATCGTCCTCAAGTGTCGAGGTTTTTTTTTCGGATTTGTTCCGAGTCCAAGTCTTTTGTTGGTTCTTGGTCCCCCTGAGGTCTCTATTTCAGTGTCGTTGTGTCGATGGTAGCACGTCGTGTTTCCCGTCTCCCGTACCGGACGTGGTCACTGTTCACCGGAGTGGCAGGGGGAGGACCGGGCGAGACCTCAGGTTCAGGTCCTGACTCCAAACTAGTCGACTGGCCCTAGTGTACGGACGGAGGTCCTCCGTGGTCCTCGTCTTTCCACCTGGAAGGATCGTAAGATCTCTCTATTGTCCGTGATGGAGGGGGTCTGTTGTGTTGTGTCTCTCAAGTTTCAGAGAGTCCTTCACTGTCACCTACAGTCTGTGTGTTTTATTCTGTCTGTCCAGGATGTGTCACGTGCCCCTTTAACTCTCTTTACCGTAAACCCACGACTGAAACGGATGGAAAGGGAACTTCGGTTTGGGACCTCCACAAGTCAAAAGTAAAATAACTCCCTTCTCTCTCCGAAGCTTTCGGTCCG
The DNA here is from genome assembly GCA_006410555.1 of Capra ibex. Lineage (NCBI taxonomy): Eukaryota > Metazoa > Chordata > Mammalia > Artiodactyla > Bovidae > Capra > Capra ibex. The sequence continues at coordinate 44,001,051 of SJYO01048061.1, read as the reverse complement.
AATCAGGAATTTTACCATTACACGAGACACAAGTTTGGTCGTTTTGTTTCGTTTAGTTTGTGACTAATTTGTTATACGTGGAAGTTGTTTTTACTTGACCAAAGACCTGTCCCATAATGTTTTTGTTTTTGCACAATAAAACTTTTACCTGTTTTTATTTTAATTCTTCTTTCGTGTAAAAGGGACAGGGAGGACATAGTTGAGACAGGAACCCATTGGTTTACCTTCCAGTGTCATTCAGAGGAAGTTTCCTTCATAGGACTAACTTTTTCTTACTTCCTTACTGTCTAAGTCTTACTGGTAAAACGTCTATGAGTGTTTATTCACCTAGGTACGTAACATAGTTGCCGGTGTTTGTAGCGTCTTACTCTCGGACAATCCATGTTCGTAGTCAAAAACCGACACGGTCCAGAATCGACACCGTACACCCGAGGATCAACGTCGTACGTTCCAAATCAAGGGACTGGTCCCAAGTTTGGATCCGGGGAACGATACCCTCCCACCTCAGAAGTTGTCACCTGGTGATCCCTTCAGGTCCGTAATTACAGAAAAATACCTTCTTGTATGGTGACTATTCCCCTAGAAGGGGTTTTCTTCCTTCGTCTTAGACTTAGACTAGTTCAAGTGTCTGAGTTGATCGTTAAATGTCCTTTGTGTCCCAACTCTTCCTACACAATTAGATGTGGTGTTTCTACATTTGTCATTTTTGATCTGACACCCTTTGGTCTCTTGTTTGTTGAACCAAAGAAGTTCTTTATCGTTCTTTTTCTTTTTGTCCTCTATCTTGGTATTTAGTACTTTGTCAACTGTGTTCTCGGTTAGTGCACACATTCAATGAACCTAGACTAAGTTTGTTTTGTCGAATTTTTTTTAATACTGTTGAAAAACCTGGAAGCTTTTAGACTTATGACTGACTATAAATTGACATTCCTTAATAATAATTACATTCATACTATTACTATCATAACACCAATACAAATCGAAATATTTGACTTTATAAATATGGATATTTAATATAGACCTTAAAAAAAGTTTTATTAGAACTCCCCTTTCACCCATTTTTTATGTCTACTTTATTTTAACCGGTTCCTATTTAAAACCTTCAATCTACTCCCTTTGTACGCTAATACAACATAAAAAGGTAGATGAAAGTCCACAAACTTTAAAAGGTATTATTTTTTACATTTTTCTTCTTACTACGTTTCGAAGAACCCAGAATAATCAAAGGACTCAGAAGATAATTTAAAAGTATTATACGGAGTCAAGTCAAGTCAGCGAGTCAGCACAGGTTGAGAAACGCTGGGGTACCTGACGTCGTACGGTCCGAAGGGACAGGTTGTGGTTGAGGGTCTCGAACGAGTTTAGTACAGGTCACTTAGCCACTACGGTAGGTTGGTAGAGTAGAAGATAGCAGGGGAAGAGGAGGGCGGAAGTTAGAACGGGTCGTCGTCCCCGAAAATGTTCCTCAGTCAAGAAGCGTAGTCCAACGGTTTAATAACCTCAAAGTCGAAGTCGTAGTCGGGAAGGTTACTTGTGAGTCCTGACTAGAGGAAATATTACCTGACCAACCTAGAGGAACGTCAGGTTCCCTGAAAGTTCTCAGAAGAGGTTGTGATGTCAAGTTTTCGTAGTCAAGAAGCCACGAGTCGAAAGAAATATCAGGTTGAGAGTGTAGGTATGTACTGGTGACCTTTTTGGTATCGAAACTGATCTACCTAGAAACAGTTGTTTCGTTCCAGAGACGAAAAATTATATTACGGATGAAATTTTTTTTTAACAAACAAACCGACGTGGTCCAGAGTAAATCAACACCGAGAACCCTAGAAGTGACCGAGGACACCCTAAAGACCAACACCGCGTGCTCGAGTCAATTGGTCGTCGTACACTCTGGAACAAGGGGACCGGTCCCTAGTTTGGACGTAGGGGACGTAACGTTCCGTCTAAGAATTGGTTACCTGGTAGTCCCTTCAGGGACATCACTGAGAAGATTCGGTGTCACGGTTCCCCTCCTTCCGAGACCGAGACGAAGAACAAGACTAAAACACTGAAAGAGCACACTAGTCCTAACCCGCTCTGCGTCCACCCTAATTCCCATCGTCATAAAGGGGCATCGATTGTCCCTAGGAAACCAGTATTGAAGATACTATTGATACTAATACTAGTGATTGCACAGAGTTCATATAAGTTATAAAACACTTTATTGTAAGTAATCATTACGATTTTTAATTTATCTCGTCAAATTGTGGTTACATTAAAAGACAAGTTTACCTTTCAGATACATAATTAGTTTTACTAAACTAAATCCCAGTATTCTTTTCCTTACTATCTTTACCTAATATTTTGTAATTCATTCTTAGGTACTCAGGTATTCCTATGGAATTTCTCCTCCTCTTTAACCCTAACCCCCCCACCCCACCCCTTGGACCGGAAAGTTTTAAACAGTTGGTTATTTACGTCTTCCTTATGTTCTAGTGTTAAAAAGTCAGGAAAGGACAGGCGTCACTGGTACAATATTTACTAACTCTGTTTCTAAAAAGTACCTACGATTTTGGAGACCCACTTTCTAAGAACTCCTTGTCCTGTATGTACCCCAGAGTTTGATAATGAAGTGGATAACAATTAATAATAATTAATGTTTTTCTTTTGATATGATAATGTTACCTCTCGAGACCGCCGGTAGTGAACAGTTGTTTAGTTAGCGTCAATCATTGTGGTTATTCACCCTGTTGGACTGGAGTATACCGAGGACCATACTGTGTATTCATGTATATAGTAGAAACGTCTGAAGAACGGTTTTTGTAAATAGGACTTAGATAAGTACTTCTTTATTTCCGTCATACGACTGTTGACCACTTAAAGTACTTCCAATACGGCCTACACGAAAAAAAAAAAAAAGAAAACCGGTGTTGTACTCCGAACGATCAAGAATCAAGGAGGTGGTCCCTAAGTCAGATCCTGGTGTCGTCGCTTTTGGGGCTCAGGATTAGTGAACTGGAGATCCCTTAAGGGGAGGTAAGATAAAGGGAAATTCAAAGTTTTAATTTTCAACCTCCTTTTTTGTTATACCAAAGACAAAACGTCACAAATATATGTTGTGTCTTTTGTCTGTTTTTTTGTCACCAACTTCAGAAATGAATTTTAGTTGGGTAGAGAGGTTTTCATTTATTCGGATCGGTTTCACTTTTGTCTTAAGGAAGACCAGGGAGTGACTAGACTTCGGTATGGGAGATATACTGAAGACAAAGTAGTGTCTCTACTTGTTATATCGCAAAAGAACAGAGGTGGTCCAGTTCTTTGGTTTTTCTTCGTTTTTCTGTTTCATGTCGTCTGCTTCGTGTAGATGACCGAGGTCTTTATTTAAGTTCTAGACCCTCGTTTGATTGAAAAGTTTTAAACTAAAAAGTTATATTTTTTTTTTTTGGGAGGACTTTAAGACAATTGTTTGGATTGTCATTCAAGATTATTAAATCATTATAAATTCCCCTACATGATGTTGTTTGATTTTCATATTCAAAAAATTTTAAGCTTTATAACAACTGATGATGTAATACAATAAAAGTCCACATGATGTATGATGTATTATTAAATAAAAGTATGCAATGTTTTACTAATAGTACCATTCAGAATCATGGTTAGACAGGTAGACATTTTCAATAATGTCACAATAACTGTATAAGGAATACGACATATAATGTAGGGACACCAAATAAATAAAATATTGATCTCCAAGTCAAGTCAAGACAAGTCAGCGAGTCTGCACAGGCTGAAAGACGCTGAGGTACTTAACGTCGTGAGGTCCGGAGGGACAGGTAGTGGTTGAGGGCCTCAAGTGAGTTTGAGTACAGGTAGCTCAACCACTACGGTAGGTCGGTAGAGTAGGAGACAACAGGGGAAGAGGAGGACGGGGGATAGGGAGGGTCGTAGTCCCAGAAAAGGTTACTCAGTTAAGAAGGGTACTCCACCGGTTTCATAACCTCAAAGTCGAAATCGTAGTAAGGAAGGTTTCTTGTGGGTCCCGACTGGAGGAAATCTTACCTGACCAACCTAAAGGAACGTCAGGTTCCCTGAGAGTTCTCAGAAGAGGTTGTGGTGTCAAGTTTTCGTAGTTAAGAAGCCGCGAATCGAAAGAAGTGTCAGGTTGAGAGTGTAGGTATGTACTGGTGACCTTTTTGGTATCGGAACTGATTTGCCTGAAAACAACCGTTTCATTACAGAGACGAAAACTTATACGATAGATCCAACGAGTATTGAAAAGAAGGTTCCTCATTCGCAGAAAATTAAAGTACCGACGTCAGTGGTAGACGTAACTAAAACCTCGGGTTTTTCTATTTCAGACTGTGACAAAGGTGACAAAGGGGTAGATAAAGGGTACTTCACTACCCTGGTCTACGGTACTAGAAACAAAAGACTCACAACTCGAAATTCGGTTGAAAAAGTGAGAGGAGAAAGGGAAAGTAGTTGTCCCATGATGGAGAATTAGGGGAAGTGGAGAGAACGGGTTGGGAGGTTTGAGGAGGGGAAACCACTGGTCGTCAAACGAGAGACATGGATACTCGGATAAAGACGAAACAACATAAACAAGCTAAAAATATAAGGTGTTATTGACTTTGGAATACAGAAAGAGACTGAAGTGAATGGCATTATGGAAGACCCAGTTGGGTGTAACAGTGTTTACCGTTCTAAAGGAAGGAATACACCGGCTCATCGTAAGGTAATAGAAACACGTAAGGACTGACAACTACCTGTAAAGTCAACAAAGATACAGAACCGATGAGATTTATTGCGACGTCACTTGTATCCTCAAGTGTATAGAAAAGTTTAAAAACAAAAGAAGTCTTTTTATGGACCTTCATCCAACGACCTAACGTAAACAACAACAACAAATCAACGATTCAGTACAGACTGAGACACTGAGGTACAAGTGGACAGGTGGAGACAGGTACCCTAAGAGGTCCGTTCTTATGACCTCACCCAACGGTAAAGGAAGAGGTCCCCTATAGTACTGGGTCTAAGAAATGACGACTCGGTGGACCCTTCAGGTGACCTAACATATCATCTTACTATTGGAACAGTATATCTTATAAGAACCAATATTCAAAAAAGGAAAGAAGTGAAACTTATATAAGAGGTAAGACCGGACATTTCAAAGACGATGTTTCAGTCAACCGTCAGAATACCTTCAAAGGAACGTGCATTAATCAAAGAAAAGAGAACGAAGAAGAATAAATAAAAAACCCCCCGGTGAAGTCAATATTACACAGAACGACACTTGGAGAACCCCAAGTAGAACAAATAATGTTGACTGAGATACGAAGAATCTGGACCTACACAAAGAAAGGGTCTATTCCTTTCAAAAATAGAAAAAAAAGAAGTTTATTCAAGAGAGAGAAAAGAGGACCACGGTGACATTACGTTTACAATCGTACAAACTATAACGGAGTCACCAGAACAATTTGACAGTAGTTTAAAATTTTTGAGAAAGACAAGTCAAAAACCAATAAAGGTGACGAGACGGAAGGTCTAGAGACTAGATAAGGAAACATAGTAGATTAGATGACAACTAAGGAAGATAACAATGACAAAAGAAGTCGAGATGAACCAAGAAGAAAAGATTGTGAAACGACTTTTGGAGTGATACGAATAGTCAAGAAGGGGGATCAGACATAGAAATTCCAGTAATGGAATTGAGACATAGTCCCTCTAACGTATACAGGTGAAGTAAATTAAGAAAAAGATTTCAATGCAGAGTAAGGAAGTGAACCTTGTGTAAGGAGACAGAGTAAAACGGGTTAAAACACAAATAAAGACAACGTATTCAGTCGAGGAAAGGACTGGAACCTCCACTGGGATACAACGGCTACAGGACACCCGGGTCGTACGAGGGAAGACCGGTGTCTCGAGACACGAGGTCCAACAGGGATACACCCGACACACACGGGAAGAGAACACCGTTCTGACTGATGACATCCACGCGACCGTCCACCCCGACCAGGGACCGGGTGAACCAAAACTCCGACACGGAACACGTTACTCGACATGGGCTCCCATCCGGAGGGTGCACTAACCTACAAACTGGGTATGTCCGCGTCCCAACGACGACCGGGTGACCATCCACCCCGGTCCGGGGGTCGTGATTGTCCGACACTCTTAAGGTTTACTACGGACGGTTACGACGATAGTACTGTCTCGTTCAAGAGGTTTCACGGTCGTAGAGGTACAGGTCCCCCTCAGGGTCGACGGAGGGTGGAGGGACCTAGGTTCTAGTCGTTCGTCCGGACTGGGTCTCAGGAAAGTTTAACTGTAGATGTGACCCAATATATGTGGGAAATTCTCTTTTCAGACAAAGGATATCGAGAGACCGAGAAGACTTGTATTCGGGGTGACCAAAAGTTACGGTCTACAAGACCTCCGAACAAAAGGACCACATCCACGGGGTACGACCGTTCAGACTACCCACGTTTGAGGAGTGAGGAACCCCTCCTAGAAATATTAACACTACAAGGAAGGCAAAGGAGTGGTTGGAGACCCACACTCAGGACTGACATGACATAGAGACAGGGCGGATGGACTGAGTACGGAGTACAAGAATGAACACCCTTTAGAAAAGACAATAAGAAGTCCAACAAAAGTGTCCATGAACGAGACATTTGTCGACATTAAGACCGTACAGGTACCCATGTAAGTCCCAGGGACATGAGACGGTAGAACCAGCGACGGGTTTGGTTTCATGTCCAAGAATTAATTCCTAAATACCATGTACTTCCTTGGACTTAAAGTAAAACTTTAGTACTCGATTTATTCAAGTAACTTCATAGTGTCAAAGCCAAAACGAAATAATCTTGTTCAGTTTCGAAACAATCTCAGTGGGTTAACGTCTAAGGTCACAATCTAATATGTGACATAACAGACAAAGTTTTCATTAGATGAACAAGTCCGATAGAAGATAAGAACGTTACAGATATGAGGTTCCTTATTGTTTTACGTACTTTCGTGACCAATATAAACAGATGATCACTTTCTCCCTAATATGAGTCGCGTTTCTTTGTGACTAATTTCACTAGTCGGACAGTATGCATAAAATATGTTCCTATCCACACTTCTTCGTACAAGTGAGTTTCTCGGTGGGACGTTACTCGGTTTGTCATGAGTTGACAAACGGTTGGGTGGGTTATGAAACTCTGTCATTTTGGACGTTCAAGGAAATAAGTGTCTATAAATTTTTTTGTATTGTATCTTGATGTAGGATCAGAGTAATTCATAGAAAATAACACTTAAAATAGTAAAATCACAATTATTTTAATTAAAATTAGTCCGTCGTTGGACACTTGAGATAACAATTCTGTGGAGTTTATGATTTGACTAAGGAATTCTTTTTAGTGTCGTAGACTTTTTTTTTTTTTTTTTTCGGATTGACTTCTCGGACTGTGGATTCGTTTCAATTGAGTCTCCTTGGACGTCAAATGAGAACTCCCTTGGGTTTAATAGCATTGAGGTCCATTTTTGATCCCTGACGTCTCTGAATTCTTTATCATCGTTAATAAAGTCGTGACCCCATGTGGACTTCTTAATTGGTCACGACTGTTTACAGTAATTATATTTCCGTCTTTGTTCGTTTCTTTCCTTTCGTTCGTATATTTAGTCTCTCGAAAAGTTTTCATTCGTCTGAAGGACCCTAGGTGGGGTCTGAACAGGATGACCCTGACTCTAAGTCTGACTATATTTGTAAAAGGGGATTTTAAAGGTCCACTAAAATGTGTGTGGGTCCCTACTCCTAGTAACCGTATTTGTGTTTCTTCCAATTTCTCCTTCCCCACCCCCCGTCCCCCATCCTTCGTTTACTGGAAGTCTTTTATCCGTGAATAGTACAGGTAAAGACACAAATTTCGTAGTCGAAATGGTAAATCTGACACAAGTAATTAAAGTATCATGGGAGATGACCAGTCCTTTCCATAGATTCTAAGAAGTTGATTCCATGTCTTTAGAGGTTGAAAACAAATGTTAATCGACTTTCTCTTGTGCAAATCTTTGTTCACTTGGAAGTAATAAAGATATAAAAGAGTATTAAATTCACATTTCACCCCACCGTTTCTGACACGACCGTTTGTCAAAATGTGAACTAGAGCTGTCAGTCCTCGTCAGAAATGAGATGTTATAAGTCGTCATAGGGACCGGAGGTTCGTGGTCTACGGTCGACCTTTGGGAAGGGGCCTCACCACTGTTGGATCTGGAGGGTAGCTACAACAAGTTACTGGGCGGGGGTGGAGGGTCTCGCCTCCCCTTGTGACGGAAGTCAGTATGTAGTCACTGAGTGTGTTATTTATGCAAGGACTCTTTGTCTATTAGAAATTAAAGACATTTGATCCAAGTATTTTTTATGGAATAATTCTTGTTTGGTGGTATCCCTTCTAAAGAAAAATTTGTTTGATAGTGCCTTAAACAAGTGCCTATCGTACAGATACATGTACTTACTAGAATGCAAAAATTTGTAGAACACTATGTATTTAGATACGTTATGATATCAAATTTTGACTATAGAGGACCCACAAATTCAAAAGTCAAATTTCTATTCTGGTTTTATTTTTTGGACTTTCTTAGTTTCTTATATGGATATTAAGATTACATCGTAGTTGTTTGGTTCGTAATAAGAAAACTCATAATTACCTGATATAACTTTGTTCCATTTTAGATTATCAGAACAAGACAGGAATGAAACTTTACAACGGGGACTTTAGTTAATATCTACAAATAAGACTTTCTACGTTAATATTTCCAACGTCCGAGTTTTGATGAGTTTTAATTTAAATACCTTATTGATCTTTTATCCGATTAAACCTTGGACACGTATCAAAATATTATGATTAATCATTGTAAAGAAATTTCTGGATCTTTCGACAACAAAAGTATATTTATTCTTCAAAATTTTGGTTGAGGGAACTCACGAAAATTAATAGTGTATTTCGTTACTGGGTTTATTAAAGTTTACTAGTCTACAAATCCGTTGTGAAGAGTACACAGTCATGAAAATTACAACACGTGTAGTTTAATATCCTTTTTCTGTTGATATTTGTTCTGCGTCGGGGAGGTGAAGGTACTTGTCGTGTGCCGTAATGTCATTCGGTTCAAATATAAGTTGGTAGTTTACGCCAAGAGGGTAATCAAGTGAAACACTACCCAGACTTTTCTTTGTTTTTATTTGTACAATTTCCCAGAGTTTTTTTCTATTTAAGAGACTAAGGTGAGTGTACTTTTAAATTTAATCCGTTTTGTTTATATTTCACCGTCTTTTATATGCCGACCGGGGGACTCCGGTTCCCACCTCCTCGACTGACGTTTTCCTGGTTCCTTTGAAAACTCCCTACTACTTTTGTAATATAGAACTAACTCCTCTGTCAAGGTGTCGACGTGTGTAAATGATTTTAATTGTCTAACCTGTGACATTTTGTCTACGTAAGGTGACATATAACTGATATGGAGTTAAGTCAACTAAAATTTTCTTTTATATCTAACTTTTTCAAGAGTACAAAGTTTCAAGAATTTAAAAGGTCACCGAAGGTTCAACTCAGATCCTTGTTAGCGATTCTCTAATTCGTTAGGAATTACGTTAGATGTTAAAGTAAAGATAGTAAGACACGAGACAACGTTTGTGTATATGTGTGTTTGGTCTTAGGATCTCATTTTTTTGGAATCCTTAGAAGAGAGCAGACATGACTACTCAGTCTGTTTTCAGAATGAAATTGAAACTATTACGTGGATTCTTTTTTACTTATGGTTGTCGTTCGAAGGATGTTTGTTTATCTCGCAAAAGAAAAAACGGGAGATGAGGAGGTGTGTCTTGTTCTTTGTCCTATGGGTTACTTAATTTGACATTTTAGTCAAACAATTTATTAGTAATTTTATTACTAATAGTTCTTATTGTTTAGCTAAACCTATAAAGGAGTGACCTGGAGGACTCTGACCTCTACTGACACAGTAATAGTCAAGTCCTTAGGACTGAGACCGGTGAACAGTGTGTTGTATCATCGGAGTTGTTGTCGACTATGACAATATTAATAATTATTTACCAATCTATATGTTCTCAAACGATGTTAATAATTGTCTCATCTCCTGATACATATGTTCCCCGTAGGTTTTGGGTTTCCATACAAATGTGTCCTCATGTTTCTTATTTCCACAGACGACTTCGTCACGAAGCACAATTACTCTCTTCGTACGTGGGGAGTTGTGTCCACGACTACGTCGTAAGGAGGACACTCTATGTGTGTCATGTTTTGGTTGACACAATTTTCTATTTATGATTCGTTACTGTTCATAGAAGAAAAATATACCTTTCAGATCTTCTGTAGGTGATTGATTTTCGTCGTCGGTTTGTCCCTTCCTTCCTCTACCCAACCCCCATTAATTAGTACCTCTTGCACTCAGAGCCGACACTACAAGAGTTAAAAATTTCTTTCTTATAGGAGTAAATATATTACGGTTGGAAGGAACTTTGACGAACAGATTCGAAAAACTAAACTATTTTGCGAACGGGATCTTCTGTCGTGTGGGACACGACCACTCGTTCGGGGTCGGGCACCTCCCAGGAGGGTCCGTCCTTATCTGTGGAACCAGTCAAACAAAGGAGTAGAAGTTCACTGTCCTTCCCTCATTTGTCTTCTGGTGTAAGTCGTAATCCTTTTTCAGAGTGTAACAGAAGGGAAGGAATATTATGTCGTACGTCTAAAAACAACCGGTTCGTGAAGAGACTACTCGTTCGTTCGTTTTGGAAATAGTGGAGGTTATGAAGTTTTTTTGTACGTAAAAGTAGGGTCAAATTATCAGAAGTGTAACCTGAATCTAATTGTGTCATGAGGGAGTGACATCTGAAATTTTAAGGAAGACATAGTTTCTACTACTCCTCTTTCACCACTCGGTCTCGAAAAGAGTGAGTCGTGTTTGGTCCGTGGAATCCTCCGGGACCCCTGGGTTCTCACTTGTTCTGTTTCAGGGGTTGAGAGGACCCCGGACATAAATTCAACCCTTTTGTTAATTCTTTGTTCTTTTATGGTCTTCTCACTATACGTTTCTTAATTTCACTTCACTGTTCCACTGACCCTCGTGTAATCTGACGCGTCAGTTCCTTCCGGAGACACTTCCCCACCGCAAATTTGACCCTGAACTCTTCACTCCCCTTTCATAAGTCTCGTCTTCGTTGTCGATTCCGTTCCGGATCGACAAGTGGAATGGACAAAATTTACTCCTGATTTACATTTTCGAATTCTTAGGCTCCAAAGGACGTGAGTTTTTTACGGGAGTGTCTTCTCCGAGTACTCTGAAAACGACACAGGTGTGGTGAAGAATGGTTTGTAGCCGTCGGTTCGTTTTGATCATATTAGGGCGAAGTAATAAGACAAAAAGGACTTGACGACCCCGTGTTACTCGTGTCCGCTATGACCTGTCTTGACATAAACCAGAGAAAGGAGTCTTGGTCTTTTTCTGTCCTACGATGTACAAGAATTAATTTTCAGTAACTGGAGTTTGTATTATGTTAGTAGGTCTCTTTGAACAATTGTAAAAAAAGAAATCATAAGCGGTAGATGTCTTTGTGTAGATCCTCCTGTTCCTCCCATAAAAACTTCTTTTGAAAGTAAAAAAAGATCCACAAAAATTTCGACCAATATAGGGTGTTTATAAAACTTATGACGTTGTTGTTAGGAACAAATTCGACGGGATTCTTATAGTATGACCTGAGTGTGTAGTCTGAAATAGGAGTCCTGTACTTTAGTTACTGACAGTTACCAACGGACTTTCCTGATATTAGAGTCTTGCGGTGTCTGTAGAAAGTGAAAATTTTGGTCAATTTCTTGTCAATAATGGTAATTTAAAATAGAATAAAGTCACTTATTTGTGTTCATTTAAATTAGTTGATATCGATGTACTACTGTTTCTGTGACATCCAAAGTAAACGACGACAACGGAACATGTAATGACCCCGAGGACTTTTTCCACACCTTACTGTGAATGGTAATTCTTATAGAAGTTTAGGTTATCAGAGTAGTAATGGGGAGTTTTATAGGTCACTTTCCAAACTCGAACCTTCTTTACCTTCTGCGACTTGGAAGTCCTTTTCATATTTTCTCGTTTGAATCTTTATCATCTCTCCTTTTTTGTATGTACTAGTGTAAAGTCACAGAAGTAATAAACGTTTTAAGTGTTTGATTTATTTTATAGATAAATTGATCCCCCCCTCCTCTCCTTACTATTCAGGTATAAAATCTGGGTTTAAAAATTAAGAAGTATTGGAATAAGTTTTATATCTGTGACTTTAACTTTCGAAAATGAGTATGAATTAGTAGGGTAGTCCAGGCGTGTGATAAACCCTGGAAACGTAGACAGGTCCTTTTGGTTTCGTATGGTACGTGACTTTGTGTTGTAAGAGTTCAGATTGTAGTACGAAACAAAGATTTTTTGTACCCTGTTAGTTTAAGAACTTCTTTAAGACTTCTTTACGTGACTCTCATAATGAAGTGAATGATTTGACTAATAAGTAAAACATACAACAAGACATTACGAGTATCGTGTTTATGTTCAGTACTGGGAAATTTTGTCATCACTATTGATCTCTACTTCTAGTTTCCGTAGACACCCGAAAATTTTTGATGTCACGGTAAGACTTGATCACGATAGATGTAAAAGGTTAATGATTTATGTATATAACGTCTGACCCCAAGGGAACACGGAGTCGACCATTTCTTAGGCGGACGTTACGCCCTCTGGACGCAAGCTAGGGACCCAACCCTTCTACAGGACCTCTTCCCTTTCCGATGGGTGAGGTTATAAGACCGGAGATCTCAAGGTACCAGACATATCAGGTACCCCCAGTGTCTCTCAGCCTGTACTGACCTACTGAAAGTGAGTATGACGTCTGGTCATGGATTCATATCACGTCTTTCGTACCCGATATCTAAGTCTCCAAGTTTGAGACGAAAGTCATGAGTGGTTGGGTTGTCGGAACGGATCAATGGACTAGACAGAGTGGGACCAAGTTATGGACACTGTGTCCTGTCGTCGTGGAAAGGGAGTGTGGACGTCGTGTCACACGACATTTCATACCGTCAGTGACCGTGTATCAACCGATATTTCATACCGTCAGTGATCGTGAATGAGTTGTTTGAAATTACGTCGGTTTGGTTTAAAAGGTAAAAAGACGACTATCGATAGGTCGTCAGTGGCCTTAGTTACGTCACACAATACTGTCTTAGATCTCGTGTCTACCCCCTGTCAAGAATTTGTGGACTTCCTGTAAAAGAAGGACTCGTTGTACACATAAGTCGCTATATGTTTGACGGGTGATCTGTGGAGGTGAACCTATAAGGATCTCCGTAGTGTTTAAGTTTCATTAAGGAGTTTTCCTCTCTTTATATTTTCACCTACGGACATTTATAGGTCTGTGACTCGGAGATTAGTTTGCCCAAAGGGTAAAGTTTCGACGAAAAGAGGTACTTCATCCTTACCTCCAGTATAGGATTGTCCCCCTTTCATCTTCTCCGACGTCCGGTCTTCTCTTCCACTCCAAACATGTCGAAAATGGTCTATCTTCTGAGGAGGGTTAGTTAAGTCGTGTGTTTACCCTACGTACGTTTGACTGTGGACCTTTGGGTGGACGACGTGACGGAACTTAAGGTAGACGTCAAAATCACCACGTTTTTCTGGGACCTACAAAGAGTTACACCTCTTCAAGTAGAATAGAACCAACTCGACCTTGATGTTTCTGTTGTGTATTAAAATTTACACTGTAAGACGAAAGTTTTGTCATTGGTGACTGTAGGTACACTGTGTGTGTATGTGTCTTGGAAATCCACCAGAAGTCCTGTAGATATGTACAGGATGGAAACCCTCACTGGAAAGAGATGGATAAATTGACTGATTATACCAGATTTTGACAAGTTTACAGGGGAGAAGATCTTTCGGAGGGTATCCAACCGACGAAGTAGACACCAGGAGATGTTACGAAGTCCATCAGGGTTAGGTGACGAATAGAAGGGTAATTTAAAAGTCGGGGATTTCCTACCCCTACTGCAGTGTAGGTAGACACATACAGGACACGGATCGTCATTGAACCTCTACTTCCCGGACTTTCTTTCTAGGTTCCGACCTCCCTGCCCGAACCTATAGTTGTCGTTTTTATCGTCCCCTTTTTATATTTTCTTTTTTTTTCTAGTGGTTTACTCCTTTATAATACTCTCCTTACCTCTCCACCTGGTTGGAGATCTTTACAGGTATTTTTTCTGTTTCCACATCTTTCCCTCGAAATCACTTGGTTTCGGATAAGGTATCCTATAACTTTTGTTCCGAAGTACAAGAAATATCAGTTTACGAGTTGTGGTCTTAACAAAATTAGTCCATAATGATTGTAGTAAAAAGATGGTCTCCCATTTTTATTTTTGTGTCCATTGTATGAGTGTAAAAAAAGACTATTAAGTTCTCCTACTGACCCATCTTCAAGTAAAAAGTGTGTTCTCTTTGACTTTTATTTGTAAATTTTCCCTCCAATGTCTAGTGAGTTATGGATCTCGAGTGTTAATAGATAGTCACGACAGTATGTTACTTTACCGTGTCCCTCGAACTCCCCCTACGTGTTTGATAAGACATACGACTGATACCACCACTGACACCCTTAATTATGTATATATTAAGTGTCTTGATGTGATTCTCCCTTTTTTTAGTTCGTAAGATGTATAACAACATTTATATAGATAATATCTAGGACCTCCAGTTCTTGAGTTATTTGACCCCTCTTGGGAGGTTTTTCACCACAATTCACTGCGAGACATAGACCTCTTTAAATTATCACACACATGATGATAATGAGACTACTACACTAAGAAGATAATGTATTTCATAGATGTAGAGAGGACGAGTATAGATTACGTATAAGTTATCAATTATATAAAAACTATTTATGTATGACTTTTTGTACAAACTCTAAATGGTTGATGGATGATATACGCTTCATGATGTAATCCACTATGTATCGATCTTGGCCCGGTGTCCAGAGATAGTAAGAGAGATGTATTTGTAGTGGTAGAATAAGAGGTTTGGTCCTAAATTCTCGACTTTCTTTGGAATCTTTAGGACGTTGTAGTCACAAATAACTTATGACAGAAACAGGTTTCGTAATGGGTATTCGTCTTAAACTTTTACCAGGACGAGTACCATTAGAATGTTAGACTCTTCTTTTTCCTCGTAAAACACATACACACCACCCTCACCCCCCTTGCCTGGTTTTGGGTTTTGGTTTAGTAGTCCTGAGCCAATGACCGATCGAATACTTAAACTAATATGATATTTAGTTTAATATAGAGGTTAAGGTTTCCGTTATATGACGTAGAAAGTGATGTTTTACCTTTCTGTTGTTACTCCGTAATACAGTCGAAGGTCTCTGGTTATAATCTTACTGTAAGATACTGATTTATGGAAGGTTCATTTATATGTTAAGTTTTGTGTCATACATGTGTCACCCCTCCTATAAACTGATTTGTCTTTTTTGGTAGACGGTTCTTTTTCCTGGTCATGGTCTTTTACTCTGGATTTGTATATTTTTGCATTTCCTTTTGTATTTCCCTTCGCCACATTGACACGATATTGATCTTTTCTTTTTGTTCTCGTCGATTATGAATGAATGACGAATGATTACAGTGTATAACCAGATTCATAAAAGGTCCCTAATCGAGTAAATAAGAAGTTTTATTCTGTCTACGATAATGATCGGAATAGAGTATCCACTCCCGTTACTCTCTGTCTTGTCCATTCAATTTGACGGGTACCTGTGTGCAGATTATTTATCGTCTCAGTACTGGTTTTGGGTCTCGGGTACTAAAAATGACGATACAAGATCGTAGAGGGTTTCTTTTCACTTGATGAGGGTTAAATGGAACCAATTATTCTACTTCTTGTTTCCCGAGAGGTTCAATAGTCTTCGTTTTTCTCCTTAGGGTGGTTTAACACGACGGTCCATTAGAGAGGATCCTCCTGTGTGAAAGAACCCTTGGACCATAAGACCATTTTACGAAGAAGGTGATATCTTTGTAAGTACGAAGGAGAGGAGGGAGGGAAATCAGATTTCATATGATGAACGATAGAATATTTAATTTATGTATAAATACCGAATAGTTTTCTAAATTTCTTATAACACTTTTTATTAAGTGAATAATATTGTTTCAGTGTTGAGGGGATGTATGGGAAAAGCTTCTTCTAGAACTGAAAGTTTTCCAGGTGAACGGCTGTCGAGTCATTGACCTTATGACAGGAAATCGACTCTAGGTTCAGGAGACCGTAAGATGTTGTGTTTATTTTTTGTGATAATATCCACCCTCCACCCTCCCTCCCAAGTACAAACCCTTGAGTACATGGGGGTACCACCTAAGTACAGTTACATACCGTTTGGGTTATGTCATAACATTTCATTTTATTTCATTTTTAATTTTAATTTTTTTTATTTTATTTTTTTGTTGTGATAATATATAAAATTTTTACAATTGTTGAGTATGACTTGGAGATACATTTTTATGACAAATTCGTAGACTCTTTTCTATTCCAGAGACGGGAGATTCTGATATCAGATCCAGTAATGATACTCGGAGTCATAGTGCATCTCCCTACGTGTTCCAAGTCACTTATTAGACCTTAAACCCCGTCCTTCCTAAGGACTCGACTCACGAGACTCTGACTTTCCGTAAGGTCCTTTTGTTCTTGTACCCATTTCCATATTTTTATATTTACTTGTTCGGTGTTCACCAAACTCTTCTAGCCGATTGATATACAGACTCATCCCGTCTTTCTTTCCGACCACTTTTCTTTTTTACTTTTCCGAATTTATACGTTTCTTTAATTCTAAAACAAGATTTAAACTCGTGGACTAGTACTAGTCTAAATGAAAGTGACCCTTCTAGGAAAGAAATGCAACCTTACTACTCGTGTCTTACTTTTTTCAACTCCTGTCTTAGGACCCTTATGGTAAGGAATTCCTGTTTCTTGTTCCTTTTACCTTAATTCTTACCTGTCTTCTCGATCTTCTCTCACCAGTGTCTTCGATTCCTTTTTTCCCTTAGAGTCTTTCGCAAACCAAGGGAATTCTCCCACGATGGATACTTTTTATTTGCGTGAATTAGTCCGACCGGATTTATTTTTCTTTGTTTTACGATTCTAAGTGTCATATACACCATGAACACATAACAGTGGGATGAGTAAATGTGATATTAAATCAGTGGTTTATAAATATAGATGATACGCCGTCCATGAGATGATCTACGACTTCTATGTATAGACCGCAGATCCCGAATCAGATTACCTCTGTCTTATTTGTACGTATTATTTTTACAGAGTTTGCAATGTTGTCCATTTTGTGTTCTACGACTTAAATTTGATCGTGTCTCAGCCTGTACTGACGTCGCTGAATCGTCGTCGTCGTCGCGATTTATGTTGTAGGAACGTTAGGACTTCTTTTTACAGTTTTTCGATGTTCGTCAAACCGCAAGTCAGATATGAGAGGATCCTCTTTGATGAGACTCTTTAATCGAAAAATTTAACGACAAAATGAAGTTAAGCACGTAAAGTGATACCAGTCCATAACATCAAACAGGTCCCAAAGAGGGTAGATGATTAGCGCAGGTCCGAGAGTGTGGACCTATTGAAATTCTCGTGAGATGACCCAGAACGACGGGCGTCTGAGGAGGTAATAGGTCAAGATGTGTCGTTTCAGACGAACTGTACGTTAGAGGAGGTTGTTACGACCCTCTTTTGGTTTTTTGTTTGTTTGTTTTTTTTAGAAAGTGAGTGAGCAGTTACGGAACAGACTTTTTGTTACAGGTTCCGGGTTTTGGACCTTGAGTTCTTGGACGTGTTGTCCAAAGTTGAGGGGACTTGTCTTCAGTGTCAGTTAATCCTTTTCTTCGACCTTAGATCACAGGCAGTGATTGGATTGTCCACGGACACTACTTCCTTGCCTTGGAAAGACCGGGACGGATGAGTAGGAAGGTCCATAGACTTGAGGAATGTCCTGATCTCAACATACTGACATGGAAGGGTTTACAATAAAGGATGTACGTGTCAAGGGGAGGAGGGTCTGACGAAATAACATTTCGTTGTGTTCTTTTCAGAGAAGATCCGTGTTTCTTTTCCCCCTAACACTAGAGGCCCAAGATGGGCAATAGTGAAACGGTTAAGGGAAGACATTTATAGCGTTAGTCATGTACTACAAAGATTCTTTCATCGTCTCCCCTCGTTTAGATACGTTTCAATTGTGATCAATAAAGTCTCACAGAAATTTTTAAAATAAATCGACACGGTCGAGAATCAACGTCGTACACCCTAGAAATCCACGTGGTACGTTTGAGAATCAACGTCGTATACCCTAGATCAAGGGATTGGTCTCTACCTTCTTGGGGGTCGGGGATGTACCCATTGTGGTTCTCAGAATCGGTGACCTGGTGGTCCCTTCAGGGAGGCTCACAAATATTTTGGAGAAAAGATACAAGTTGTCATAAGTGGTTGTCTTCACAATCAACGAGTCAGTACGGGTTGAGAAACCCTGGGGTACCTGACGTCGGGTGGTCCTAGGACACAGGTACTCTAAAAGATCCGTTCCTATGACCTCACCCAACAGTAAGGGAAAAGGTCCCTACAAGGGCTGGGTCCCTAGCTTGGACCCAGAGGATGTGACGTTCGGCTAAGAAATGCTAACTCGATGTTCCCTTGGGTAAGTGGTTGTCTTTCTTCGAAAGATCTAAACCTGACCATCATTCTCAGTGCCCGTTACTGTTAAGTCCTTTAGAGAGGGCTTATAGTTTGAAAAAATTCAATTCTCCTTTTTTTCTCTTCCCCACCCCCTCCTCCTCCTGAGGTGATTGTTGCGATTGTATACCCCTCATTGTTCATAGATTAAAATGGGGGAGGTTTCGGACCGTACGATGTTTGAGCGGTTTTGCAACCGTTTCATTTTCGTCTCACTACCTTTCGGTTGAGTATCAACACCCAAACAGTAGGTCCGCCAAGGCTCCCAGCTCCCCGCCCACTCTTCAAACGACCTGCGCTGAGAGTTCCCAAGCGGGGAGCCTCCTCCCGATTGCCCGCCACGGGGGTGGGGTTCTGGCGGCGTTGAAAGCCCAAACGGGAACGGTCGAGCCGCGGCTGAGGTCCTTCTCTGAGTCCAGCCCCAGCCGACCCCCTAGATCCCCCACCCTTCTCTCTTCTTCTCCACTCTCTCCTCCTTCGGCTCCGCGCCGAGGGCCATGGTCGCGGCCTCGGGTCGGGCCTGCCGGTGCTCATGGGGACTTGGGGTACTGAGTTGTCTAGTACCGCCCTCTCCGCCCGAAGGAGGAGGAGGGCGGCGACGGCCCCCCTGCCCGTCCTTCCGCCGCCCAATGAGGACGCCGGTGGCTGGGCTCGGGCGGCCGGTGAGCCCAGCGAGCCCCAGCCCTCCCCCCGAGAGTGAATGGTAGAAGCTGAGCGAGCCGCATGTCTGCGAGAGGGGAACTGCCAGTTGGCCGGGGCGGCGAGTGAAGGCAAAGGCCCGACCGGGGGGGTTGTAGGCGGCCTTCACGCAGGCAGGCCCGCTTCCTTCCTTCCTCCCGCGCCCCGCGGACCTCCCTCGGCGCGCCCCGGCCCCGAGGGTGCGAACTCCAGGGCTCCCTGGACCCCGGTTCCCGCGACACTCCCTACACCCGACCGCCTCCCGCCCCTCCCCCCCGAGCCCGGAGACGAGAGAAGCAGTCGTTGGGGCTGGCGGCCCCCTCCCCGTCACACGAAACGGTCCACGCAGCGGGGCAGTCATGTTTTAGAGACTCCATTTTTACTGTAAAAAAAAAAAGTATTCCTATTCGTTCCGGGTCCACCCTACTCACTAATCAGACGTGGTTTGGACCTTGGGGTTCCAAAAGGGTTAAAGAAAACGAAAAAATTTTAAATTTAGTGCATAGCTGCCGCAGGACACAAATCTTGGGACCCGGCTCCGATCTTTATCTCTTTACTTGGCCGACCAACACCCAGGAGCGATGTCGTCATCTCCTCGAAAACCGCCACCGGTCCCACTGTCGATTCGATTAACTCCCGAAAATAAACCCAAAGGGACCATCGAGTCGAAAATTTTTAAGCGGACGTTACGTCCTCTGGGGCCAAGTTAAAGACCCAGCCCTTTTAGACGACCTCCTCTCTCCGATGGGTGAGGTCACAAGAACCCAAAGGGAACACCGTTCACCTTCTTTCTCGTCTGTGGTGACCTAGTCGAAAACTCCTGTCACCGTAGACGCTTTCGATCCAAAGTCGGTCGCGATTCTACACGTCTATTGAACCTCGCCTCATTTTACATGGTCCTTCAGAACCAACGTACAAAAGTCCCGGTGTCATCGTCTCCTCATGGACTCATCTCTACAGTCAAAGAGAGGAAAGACGGGAGTACGTCGGATATGTGTGAAATGGTATTAGAGACCGTGAGTCTGACAAAGGGTGTCTGAGGACGTCAACCCCCAGTACAGAATGTTTCACAGCATAGACGTAACATCTTTCGTGGGTGATTACAAATAATTTACTTTTCACCTCCCCTCCTTGCGTATTTACCTATGAACACGGATTCTCCATTCTGACTGATTATACCAACCCTTCATCCGACCTTCATCCAAACCTCTTCAAAGGTCTTAGTGGGAACACGTGGACCTCGGGTTGGACTTTCGAGTCGTGATATTCGGTTCTGGGATTTAGGAACAGACCAAGGTTAATACGGGGAAGGGAGTCCTGACCTGAGTTGTTTTTGACGGTAGGATGGTGTCAGAGATGTTAAGACGATAGTCGACTGTAGTCCTCGGTGTCACACACACACATACACACACAACACGGGTCGGAAGAGTAACGGAGGTCGACGTTTAAGACCGACCCGAACGAATAGGAAAGAGGGAGGGTCGGAGAGTTCTGTGAAGAGTCGGTCCACCTAAGAAAACTCGAAACTTAAGTCTTACCCTCCTAAACCCCTCTCCGACCACGTTCCGAACCACGGCATCGCTACAAAAGGGAGTCGTAAATTCCATCTTCTCACTCGAGAAGCAACAGACTCTCTCTTTCCTCCCTTTCGTTAAGTACCTTCTTCAATTTTTTTGTATAAGAAAGGTTCCATCCATTTTGAACTCAAGTCAGCGAGTCAACACAGGTTGAGAAACGCTGGGGTACCTGGTGTCGTGTGGTCCAGAGGGACAGGTAGTCGTTGAGGGCTCCAAATGAGTTTGAGCAGGTAACTCAGCTACTACGGTAGGTTGGTAGAGTAGGAGACAGCAGGGGAAGAGGAGGACGGGAGTTAGAAAGGGTCGTAGTCCCAGAAAAGTCTACTCAGTCGAGAAGTGTAGTCCACCGGTTTCCTAACCTCAAAGTCGAAGTCGTAGTCAGGAAGGTTACTTATCCTACCTGAACAAAATAGAGGGACGTTAGGTCCCCTGAGAATTCTCAGAAGAGGTTGTGGTGTCAAGTTTTCGTAGTTAAAAAGCCGTGAGTCGAAAGAAATAACAGGTCGAGAGTGTCGGTATGTACTGATGACCGTTTTGGTATCGAAACTGATGGACCTGGAAATAACCGTTTGATTACACAGATGAAAAATTATACGACAGATCCAACCAGTATCGAAAGGAAGGTTCCTCGTTCGTAGAAAATTAAAGTACCGACGTCAGTGGTAGACGTCACTAAAACCTCGGGGGGTTTTATCAGAAAATGACAAAGGTGACAAAGGGGTAGATAAACGGTACTTCACTACCCTGGTCTACGGTACTAGAATCAAAAGACTTACAACTCAAAATTTGGTTGAAAAAGTGAGAGCAGAAAGTGAAAGTAGTTTTCCGACAAATCAAGAAGTGAAAGACGACATTCCCACCACAGTGGACATATAGACTCCAATAACTATAAAGAGGACCGTTAGAACTAAGGTCGAAACGAAGTAGGTCGGGTCGCAAAGAGTACTACACGAGACGTATATTCAATTTATCCGTCTCACTGTCATATGTCGGAACTGCATGAGGAAAAGGATAAACCTTGTTCAGACAACAAGGTACAGGTCAAGATTGAAACGAAGGACTCGATGTATGTGTAAAGAGTCCTCCGTCCAGTCCACCAGACTATAAAGGTAGAGAACTTCTTAAAAGGTCTCAAGTAACGCCAGGTATGTCAGTTTCCGAAACTGTATCAGTCATTTCGTCTTCATCTCCATAAAGACCTTGAGAACGAGAAAGCTACTAGGTGACCTACAACCGTTAAACTAGAGACAAAAGAGACGGAAAAGATTTAGGTGGAACTTGTAAACCTTCAAGTGCCAAGTGTATGACAACTTCGGACCGAACCTCTTAAAACTCGTAATGAAACGATCGTAGACTCTACTCACGTCAACACGTCATCAAACTCGTAAGAAACCATATCGGAAAGAATCCCTAACCTTACTTTTCACTGGAAAAGGTCAGGACACCGGTGACGACTCAAAAGGTTTAAACGACCGTATAACTCGTGTGAAAGTGTCATAGTAGAAAATCCTAAACTTTATCGAGTTGACCTTAAGGCCCTGAAGGGACCACCGAGTCTCCAATTTCGCAGACGGACCTTACCTCTGAGCCCAAACCAGGGACCCAACCCTTCTAGGGGACCTCTTCCTTTACCGTTGGGTGAGGTCATGAGAACGGACCTCTTAGCGTACCTTCCTCCTCGGACCATCCGATGTCAGGTACCCCAGCGTTCTCAGCCTGTACTGACTCGCTGAAGTGAATTGACCTTAAGGTAGTGGAGGTGATCGAAAACATGTGTCACTACGAAGGATTCCGGTTGAAACGTAAGGTCCTACAGACCGAGATCCACTCACTAGTGTGGTAGTACTAATAGACTCAGTACTTCTAGAAAAAACATATCAAGACACATAAGAACGGTGGAGAAGAATTATAGAAGACGAAGATAATCCAGGCATGGTAAAGACAGAAAATAACACGGGTAGAAACGTACTTTACAAGGGAACCATTTGTAATCTACAAAGGGAACCATTTGTAGATTCCATTTGAATCTTGACAACATAATTCATATTTAAAGTCTTTAACGAGGGGACGTTAACCGTTCCCACCATGTTTAAAGTTGATTCTTCTTTCAATAATACAAAGTCTCCTGGTATTTTATTGAAGGTCTAATACTTCTCATGGAGGTCGAGGAGAAATTTGACAGACTTAAGACTGTCACAACCCTTTCCAGGTCACACGAATTAAATTCTATTTAGGATAAATGTGTAGGAAGAAACGTTCAGGGAAATATTTACAATTCTCTACCTCATACAATGTAGTTCAAATAAACTGTCTGGGAAATTGGGAGTCTCCACCCACAAAGTATAAAGGAGACTTTGTAAAACGATACTAAAGTCAATCTCGATGAAAATTTCTCACAGGAGACGAATACTTTTCGACCCAAAACTATTATGATCTCACCTGAGAAACCTTAGGTCCACAAAAGAGACTGTAGACGTAACGGAGTCCTTGTTGACTTCAATCGTAAGGTAAAAGGAACGAAAGTGTCGGGACAGAGTCCATACACACCAAACAAACAAAACCGACACAACACTCCGTGCACCCTACAATCGAGGGACTGGTCCCTTAGTTTGGACACGGGGGACGTAGCCTCCGTGTTTCAGGGTTGGTGACCTGGTGGTTCCTTCAAGGGGAAATGAAAAACTTAAAAATGGAACCCACATACACACGAGTCAGTGAGTCAGTACAGACTGAGAAACGCTGGGGTACCTGACATCGGGTGGTCGGAGGAGACAGGTACGCCAAACGGTCCGTTCTTATGACCTTACCCAACGGTACGGGAGGAGGTCCCCTAGAAGACTCGGTCCTTAGCTTGGGCACAGAGGACGTAACATCCGTCTAGGAAATGGAAGCTCGGTAGACCCTTCGAGGCTCAGACATAAAAATCCTTTGCCAAATATAAAAGTCGTACCTCTCAGATAAATAAAGGGACACCTCGTATGTCGACCATCCAATATACGTTTCTTAATTTTTAAAATCTGGACAAAGAAAATGGGAAGTAAACGGTCAGATGTACATCCTCGTATCTTAGTAAAATTATCATTGATCTTTAAAATTAAGACTTCTATATAGACGGTTGTTTGTAACACGTCACGGAATGTTTCGGACTATATAATACGGACGTACGGATCACAAAAGACAAATCTACGACCAAAACCTATTATCACAGTCACCAGGGGAGGTGACAGTACTTATTGACTCTCCCCTTCAAAATTATAAAAACTTTTAACCTTTTAAATAGGGGACTCCTGTTTTTAAACTCTCTTTTAGACGTATATAAGTTTCGTGTGATCTTCTAATAGAGTCTTCGTCAAATATAATTAGAATAAATCTTAGATTTTCGACTAAATCTTAGATTTGCGACTTTTTGTGTCGGATTCAGTGAGACTAACATACTGACCAAACTGAGAGAAAGGAAGATCTTCGTTACGTACGAGTAACATCTTTTAATCTATTGTTATATTCCCCTTTTTTTCCCTTACCTCTTGTCTCAATTGGTGACACTTGTGTACCCGAGACTCTGTAAGATTCTGTCTTATACAAACAGCAAAATTTCTTTTATCTCACTGAGGTAAAAGATGCACTCGACCCTTCAAAGGAGAACCGAAAAAAGTACCGGTACAATAATAAATCATTTTATACAGTAAGACTTCGGAATCTTTTGTGGGAAGGAAATGAAGAAGTTCTTACCTCTTAATGTGCATCCGAGAAATGAGTTGTAAAAAGTAAGACAGTCACACCAACCTACGGTTCACCGACAAGACTCATTAAAAACTTCCATGCAAAAAAACCACGAAACGGTCCCTTTAGTATTGAGAATTTTACGCGGTATCTGGATAACTTAAATACCTATCTATAATACAAGGTACAAAACAACAAAAGAGTGACAAAATCAGAGACCCTAACTACGGTTTCCGATAAGTCGGAGTGAGGTAAATAATCTCACATGTTGATTCAAATGTGTAATCTCAAATGTCCCCTTTTTTTCTGGAACAAATAGTAAACCGAATTCTACAGAAATACAGTCACTCTTTACTTTCATAATAAAGAGTTTATGGTGTCACTTTAGAGTACTCTTTATCCCATAGTATCAATTGTTTATTAATGGGCAACGGACTCGGTGTTCTTCTTGAGGAACGGAATAAGGTCTGGTAGAAGAGACGACGACAGTCTATAAAACACAGGATTTTAAGTTTAGACACTGAAGGGAGGAGTTTCGCGAAGTGAACGAGGAGTAAGGACCGGAGGTCCTAATTAAGGTCGGAGACAGGTTACCGTTTGTCCGGAAGACACTAGACTGACGATTGGAGTAAGAATTTAGGAAATGAAGTCAGTATAATCTAATGAACCTTAAGAGACTTTTACAGTAACGAAAGTACGGGGACGTGAAAATAAGAACGAGAGGGGAGAAAGACCGTACGAGACAACCTGGTAGAGTCCAGTCGTAGTGGAGGAGACACTTCAGAACGGACTGAACGAGGTGACGGGGTAAGAGGGGCGAAGTCCGTCTTCCCTAGGAAGCACGGGGTATTGTATGCGTATGAACAAACTCACGTCGACATCGTGTAACAACGTGAACAAACGTGTACACGGAGAGGAAAAAAAAAAGTCGAAAAAGTAGACATTTAGAGTAAGTGGTAGAAAACCCTCGAAAGTAGAATGAAATCCTTGTGACATCATCAGAAAGTCGAACATAAGGTAGAGATGGTAGAATACAATACTTAAGACAATTGAGAATGAAAAGGATGTAAAAAATTTAGAACTTAAAAAGAATCTAATTCGAATTAAATTTTTAAAAAAAGAGAATTGAGACACAAAAGGGAAATAATCAAGTCGCGAATAATGGAAAAAAATTATAAAACACTCTACAGGATCTTAAAATTACATGTATCACACATGCACATTAAATCATTCCACACATTAATTAGTTTACACATTAAATTACAGAAGTCAATCAGTCACAAAATGGGAGAACTTGTTTCATGTCTGGAAACTTACGGAATAAGGATAATAGAGGAAGGATGAATATACGGTAAAAAAAAGACGATCGTAAAACTAAGATATAATAAAGGTTTGGAATATTAATTCGTAGTAACAATAAATTGTGTCAATAAAATATCTAAATAGGTACATAAGTAGTAAAAGAAGTGACAAACCTTAGAGAGTGGAAAGACGATACTCAAAAGAAGTAGGATTTCATATAGGACATATTTAAAGAGACTCAGACAGCCTTTTACAAAAATAAGGTGGTCATAAGAACTTTCTATCAAACAACCAATATCTTTTAAGCCAACAGTCAATGAAAGAGAGACGTAAAACTTCCATGATAAGGTCACGAAAGACTTTAGGTACAACGAAAACTATTCACACGGGTTTCAGACAAAAAGGGGACACGTATTAGTTAAAGAGGGAGACTGACGAAAATTCTAAAAAAAGAAATAGAAACTGGTGTTTCATGGAACCATACTTACACGGAAAAATGAATAGTACGGAACTTAAACAACCCGTATAAAGACACTATTTTGTCCTCAACAACAACAAGTCAGTAATTCAGTACAGGTTGAGAAACGTCGGAATACCTGACGTCGTACGGTCCCAAGGGACAGGAAGTACCAGAGGACCTCAAACGAGTTTGCCCCTACTGTGAGGATTTTTTTCAGTGTAAATGGACTGGACAGGAAGGAGGGAGTCGGTGGTGGAGTAAACTTGTGTCAATACTCTAGACCTGGACACTCTTAGTAGAACTTTAGTACTCTAATGTTTGTGTTCTTACTTCTTCATCTTCTCTTTCTTAGATTCAGGAATTATTGGAATGGTTCGTGACTTAACGGATGAAGATCCGAAGTACGAACCTCTTCCTTTACCGTTGGGTGAGGTCCTAAGAACGGACCCTCTAGGACACCTGTCTTCTCGGACCGTCCGATGTCAGGTACCCATACGTGCTCAGTCTGTGCTGAACCAGTGATTTAGTGGTAGTGGTGGTCAGAAGTGCATATCCTTCCTTTATTAGCGGAAAAACGAATTACAAACAAGAAATCAGTCAATGAGTCAACGTAGGTTTTAATTAGAATTAGTCTTGTACTAGGAAATAAAGAGAAACTTCACGTTGTTCGTGACATTGTCTCATTCACGAGTCATTGTAAAGTTTGTTGATGACCAGTATAACTTAGCACACACTTCTTCAGACAAACAGAAACTTTTATAACTATTTAAACTAAATTCTTAAAAGAAAAATTAGTTTTTGGACATCGACTGGATGTCTAGTTAAAAATTTTTCTGTTTGATTATAGTTTATGGATGATTTTCATGGTCTGTCACAAAGAAGATGATACGGTATCGAACAGTCTGAATTGACCTGTTCATGGTGTTCCCTTCGGACCGCACGACGGCAGGTATTCCAACGTTTCTCAGTCTGTGCTGACTCGCTGACTTGACTTGACTTGAGACCAAGGATTCAATTAAGAATCCTTGGTCTTTACGTCAGTTTCTGTATACTCTGTATGTACGAAGAACTCAGTAATACAAACTTTATATAGTAAGTAAGAATCCTTCCTCCTCCGTTTTCTTTACTTTTAGTTCCAATTAGTCTTTTAGACCGGACTTCCTCAACGTTCACATTCGTCCTTTCTTCTCCTTCCTCTCTCACTCTATCTCTTACTATCTCTCCAGTGTTGTCGACTAACAGAAATGAGAAGACAGAAGGTTGGTCGAGTCGACAGAAAATTTTTCTTCTGTACAGAATTCTTCCTCGTTAGACGTTCGGTCGGTCTTCGTTTCTGCGGTGACTAACTGGACACCTTTCGCGAGGATAAGTAGGTGACGATTTACGTAAGATTCTTACGACTGACGTAATAAGTCCACACCGAAAGACCCTGTCTTGCACTAGAACACGACGTGCTCCCGTGTGTGTGTCTCGGATGTTAGACCCCTTCGAGGCTTTCACACACAAATTGGAGAGAAGGGATAGTGTCTGTAAAAGAGTGTCGAGGATTTCTCGACCGGAGATGACATGACGTTTCCCGAAGGGACCACCGAGTCACCATTTTTTTGGACGCACGTTCACGTCCTCTACGTCCAAGCTAGGGACCACACCCTTCTAGGAGACCTCTTTCTTTACCGTTAGGTGAGGTCATAAGAACAGACCCTTAAAGGTACCTGTCTCCTCGGACCACTCGATATCAGGTACCCCAACGTTTCTCAGTCTGTGTTGAATCGCTGATTTGTTGAAGTGACGTTTTTGAGTTTATACGAACTTTTCGAACAAAGAAATCAACTAATGAGGGTTCCAAAAGTGGAGTAAGTCACAACCCTTAGGACAAAGTCCAAGATACACCCTTCTTAGCAAAGTCACGAGTCTCGTCAGTGGGGCTCGTCATCTCGACTCCATCTGACTCATCTGAGTTAGTATAAACATAGTACTCCTATCCCTCTACGTCCTTCGACGTCAGACCGAACCCAAACTCTTAACCAAGAGGTCAACTGTTCTCAGGGAGGGTAGCGGTGCTGTTTACACATTTACGGGTCAGATGGGTGGAGTAAGGGGGACTAACTGTATCGGGTCCGAGGAATTTCCCAGTCTTAAGTGTGTGTAAAAATTTGTTAGTTATACCAGTATAGAATTTTATTCTCTTTCTCTTCGGAATTTACGAAGGTTTCGTTGGTAAAGACAGGGAGTCTCCCAACGACGGACTGGATGGTCCCTCCTCTCACCGACGATGACCCCGTAAACCTAAAGGAAGATAAAGATGATATAGGGTCAGTAATTTTACCCCCTAGAGGTGTCTCAATTTCCAATAAAATGTGTCCTTCGTGTAAGTCATAATCATGTTGTTTACAAAAGGAAAGAGGTCGGTACCTTCTTGAGGTGAGTCTCCCTCAGCACTATTTAGTCTCGTAGTCGGGAAAGGCGAACCTGTGGTTATTCAGGACGTGAAGTTTTAACGACTGGATTTTTCCTACGAGTTCTTCCTCGTTCAAAAAAAAAAAAAAGGAACATTTCTTTCGTTGTGGTCTTCGTCACACTGAAGGAACAAGTGAATCTACGTACGTTTTTTCTTTTCACTCAGTGAAAACTCAAAGATTGAAATCGAATATCTTTGTTTCGTGACTTAGTACATTGAACAGTCCCTTCTGGACCTATATCAAAAGAGATCTATTACAAGTATAACTTTCTCAGGCTTTAAGATAAAAACACCATTTCAATGCCCTAATCTCGATGTTCACAGATGAGTAGTCATTAAAACGTCAACTCCTACACTGATATTTTTGTAAGGTCGTCTCTATGTCGTCTCGGGTGTCTCGGTAGATTGAAGTAACTCAGTCGGTGTGAGTCCGATCTTGAAGAGACTTAGGTCTTAACTTTTCCTCGACACTCTAGTTGTAATCCTTTTCGTGGCACCTGAGTCAGGTTCATAAGAACAAGTAGTACGACACCTACTTTACTTCCCAAATTTTTTAGTGAATAAGTCAGTAAACCTTTGAATTTATTTTCGGAAATAAACTATCCTAGGTTTGAGTTCAGGAAGACGTTTGGTTTTGTTGAGAGAACTTTTGGACTGTATTGTTAATCGGATGGGGTTTATTACTCAGAATAAAGGAGGGAAAATTTTCATGATCGGGGGACGGGACAGGAGTCATGAAAATTTTGAACGAAAATAATAGAGAATATGTATACCAGATGGAAAGGTCAAGACTACCCAAACATCAATTATCCACAGTTGGTTGTTAGTTCGTTAATAACCATTGTTATGGTACTTTATTAAAAATTTTGACAAAATTGTTAGCACGAAGGAGCGAAGTGGTAAGACGGTATGATGGCGGGTAATCTCATTTGATTCGTTTTGTTTCATTAAACGACTGAGTCACGTAAGGATTTGGTACTAAACCCCTCATAGACTACAAACCTTACAAACGTAATACCGAGAGGGTTGGCACTCTCCTAAACAAAAGACATTCTAAAGGACCTCAGGACCCTATCACCAACGTGTGACGTCAATTTAAGTTATGATACATCCCAAGACTTCTTACTAACTTGGTTGTTGTTGGTTTTTGGGAGAAGTCGTACTTATAAGACAGGAAAGACGTAAACAGTCCCAGCGACAGAAACGAAGTCCTGAAAGAAGGAAGGTGGGAGTGTCGTACTCGAACACCTGACGGACGACTCCTTGTAGGATGACTCTTCTTGGAGGTCTAGTAAGGCACTCTACCATTGTCTTTCCTTGGTTCCACTTTTCTCCCCACCACACCCCTTGAAGGGACCTCTAGGCCACCAATTCTGAGAAGAAGGTGACGTTGTCCACACCCAAACTAGGGACCAACTGACTTACCGTACCGGTTTTTCGTTTTTATTTTCTACCACACTCTAAGGGAGTTGGAAGACCATTAACTGAACCGAAGACCATTAACTAAATCCCAGAACCTATGTATAGGAAGGAATTTTGTCAAGGGTGCATTACGGTCTGGTACACAACTCTGGAGATGGACACAAGTCTGGAAAGTTTAATTTGTAATAATTATTAACGGTAAAACGTTTACTCGTTTAATTCTGAATCTTTGGAAGTGACGTGACTGACAGCAATTCAGTCACTGTCTTAGTCAAACAGTCCAAGATCTCGAGTTCGAGTCGTAAAACGATACAACATCGGTGCGCAAGACCCTTTGTTTGAGTGAGTCTTCCTGTCACGTCTATCACCTCACGTCAAATAGTGTGGCCGCCCGGGTTCCGTCTCAGAGGAGAATCGGTTCCTGGGACTGGTCGTAAACACTTTTAGAAAATATGGGATACACATGTACAGACTTGGGTGGTGAGGTTTAACAAACTCTGAATGCATCTGGTTCCTTTTATGTTAGGGTTATTGGGGTAGTAAGTGCACGATACACGAGTACACGAGGTTGTCAGTTTGTCAATCGGTCATTAGTTATTTGGGCTCCAATGTGAGGCTATCTATGTCTTTTTAAATACCGGACAGACCTCCTTCCCCACTAATCACATACAAAAGAGAATCCGATACTCATTGGATCTATACTAGAAGTTCCAAGGGGACAGAACTCCCCCAGAATAGGAAGACAACAACAAAAGTATCCGTGATTTGTGTCTCGAGTCTCAGGTAACCTTTCCACCGGCTCGTACTAGTCGTACTTGTCCGGATTCTACCTCAGGTCCGGGATTCTTAAGGAAGAAGTCGATATCAAGGACCCATCTTTTAAGTCGGTGTCACGGGAAATTTTTTGGTGTCTTTAGTACTAGATCGGTGTACGTTTTATTCATAACCAACTTTCAAAAGTCTTTTTCATCGTTTCTAAAACTTCGACAAACCTCCCCGTGTATCTGTTTACTTTTCTCGATAGCAAAGAGAAACTCACGACAAATACGTCGTAAACATCACAAGTGGACTATCGTCTGACCCTCGTTGGCCTATGACGTGGTAGATTCCAACGAAACCGACTAGTGTCACCGGAGTCTTCCTCCCTGGTGGTAATGCGTTTGTGTGGAGAATGTCCGGTGGTGGTTCACTTGACTCTTACATAAAGGTAGAGTAGGACAAGAGTGTACAGTCAGGTGTTTACTGAATCATAGCGACTGACTTTTGGGTTTAGACTTCCATGAATCTCCTTTTTTTCTGTAAGTACGAGATTTCGGGTAAAGAAGAGAGGAAATAACTTCGATCGTAATTTTAGTTGTTATATTCTCCACGTAACGTGAGCCTTCGTGACGTAAAGTACTATCAGTATCTCATGGAGGAATCACGATGTTACTACTGTGTACCGGTGTGTGTGTGTGTTTTCCGTTCAAGTTTTCTACTAGAAAGGGGTTTTGAAGATTTATTCTAACTTTCTGTACGGGGGGTTTACGGTAAGTGAACTAAGTACATGACAGAAGTTAGTTTAGAGTCGTAAGGTAAGATTTATGCTTCTTATATAAAAATCACAGTTATTCATTTCAAGGGTCGAGAGTTACACTCCCCACCCTTCGGAAATAGAACCACCCCCAACCCGTTACCCCTGGAGGATCGGAGGAAGTTTATCGGTGGCTTAGGGAATTTCACTTTCATGACCAATGAATTCGTTTATTTTGTTTGTCGTTAGGAAACTAGAAATCCTTCGAGAAAGAACAATTCCATTGTAAGACAGACTGAAAATACAAAGTCGTAAGTAACATATAAATTAATAAAAATTTTCAAAACAAAATTTGCTAATATGAAAAAAGCATTCAATTCTATTTGTGTCCGTACGAAACAATTTCTAATTTTTATTTAGAGTGTGCTTTGACGTTTCAACCGTTTCTATTATGGTGTACCCCAGCCATACAAGGTTTTGTGCTAAGAGTGCCCCGGGGAGACTTGTGTGACTTAATCTTAAAAACAAGACTTTTCAAAGTCCTTCGGGGACTGAGATTGGGTGGGAAAGGACTTTGACCACTTTCATACTTTTTTTTAATGGTGAGTTCACTTTTATCTTCTCAGAGTTGTGAAATCCCTCCGTACAAAACAGAAAGAAAATTGAATAATGACACAAGTTTTTATGGAACACTATCGAAAGTCTGTCCCTTGTCTGACCCTATCGTTATAATTTTCTTCCTACATAAGTAGGAAGTCACCCATGCAATAGTTTACTGACGAAAATTAATTTGAACTCTCATTAATGATCTAGAATGATGTGACCTTTGTAGTGAGTAGGGATAAACTCAAACTAACATTGGAAAATATTTATTCCCAAGGGAAAACCTTTATAGTTTTATCTCTGTCCAAAAGGAACAGCGGAGTAAAAAGTCCGAATAAGGGGTCTTAGAAACTGACAAGTGAAGGGGAAGGTAAAATAAGAAAGAAAAATAATGTTATGTAGAAAAGGACGTTAACCCTCTCAGCTTAGGTAGTACCTAAGGCCTGGTCCTGTAGACTCTACGATTTACGTCAAGAGTCCCGTCTGCCATCCACCGCAACTTTTCGGCACGGAGTCGGTCGGTAGGAACGACCTTCAGGGTAGTCTTCACACTCGTCAGACTACATTACGCTGTCCTCTCTCTCTGTCAGCCCTCGTTCTTTAGCACCCACAGATGAGGAGGGAATCTGTGGGTTCGAATACTGATCCTAGGGAGAATGAAAGTTTACCTTTTGATAAGATGGGGTCAACTTTCTTAAGTTATAAGTCTAGGTCACTTGTGAAACGTCTTCCAACAAAAATGAAAGAGTTACGGGTTCTACAGGTACACGGTAACGACAAACGATTTTGATTTGTTTTTACATGTGTACACTTGAGTTATTGCACAAATACAAATCTTAATGTCCTCAGGAAATATTCAGATCGGAGTCTAAAGACCTTCCTTTATAAAAGGTATCCCTTATTGTTTATATATCCAAAAGATCCCAAAGAGATTCTCTTTTCAATCCTTCTTGTAACGGGTTTCTACAGTTCACGTCGATCTTGATACCTTGAGTCGAGTCTCACCTTACGCTATTCGGTAGTCTTTCCTTACACTAGACCCAAACGACCTTACTTCACCCCAAATAATCAATAAGAAAGGGTCCTGGTTTTTAACTGTTAACCAACCGGATCTACTTTAACAACGATAAACCTGTCCGAACACCCTTAATCCTCTTTCTGAATGTTTCGATCTTCAAGTTCGTGTAATAACAAGACCGTAACCCGGTGACGTCAGACACTTTTTATCTTGATTTTCGTTTAATTAACTCCCAATTTAGAAGTATTTTTGATTTTAATATATTTGAACCTTAATCTCTAGTACACAAGATTGGAGAGAGGTTTTTGTTTATAGGGGTCTTCTTGTAGAAACTTTCTACTGGAAGTTCTGTAAAAGACCCTGTGAAACTTCTTTCTCAAGATTGTCGAAAAGTCTTATGGGATGAGGTAAGGGTTTGGGGACTAAAATCGTGAAGAACTTGGTACCACTCCTCGGACCTTGTGTGTTTGTATAAGAACCTCCCGATGCTCAAGATTTGCTCTACACGCTTAAAAACAGAAAAGTAAACCTGTTGTTGACTTTCTCCTAATCATACATTTGTACGATGTCACTGGTAAAAAAAGATGAATCATTTGAAAGACAAATACTAGTCAAAATCCAAATGTCCCTTTAACTCACTTTTCATATCTGTATGGAATATGGGGGACTGAGGAGGTGGAGGTCAAAGGTATACTGATTATAGAATGTAATCATCATCACTTCAGCGAGTCAGCACAGGCTGAGAAACGCTGGGGCACCTGACATACATTGGATGGTCCGAAGAGGCAGGTACCCTAAGAGGTCCGTTCTTATGATCTCACCCAATGGTAAAGGAAGAGGTCCCCTAGAAGGGCTGGGTCCCTAACTTGGGTCCAGAGGACGTAACCTCCGTCTGTGAAATTGGAGACTCGGTGGTCCCTTCGGGTTATAGAATGTAATCACATCGTGTAAACAACTCGGTTGTAGTCACGTAATAATAATTAATTTTAGGTATGAAACATGATCCCAAACAAGAAACACAACATGTAAGATCTCCAAGATAAAAAATTAAATAAAATAGCTCCATATCAACTAAATGTCACACAACTAAAGACGAGATGTCACTATACTAAGTCAATATGTATATATGTGTAAAAAAAGTATAAGAAAAGGTAAACACAATACTCTGATCAAGTTGAAAGAAACCCTGAATATTCATTTCTTGTCTGGACCTGACTTGTCCGTTGTTCACAACAATTAAAATCACTTCTTTTCACTGTTGTACGGAGTGATTGCCTCCAGACAGACACCAAGTCATTTTCTTTATACAAAACAAACTCAGTAACGTTTAATACGTCACCGGATGTGGAGGTTCTATTTTTGATAGAAACCATGGTATAAGTACAGGACTTCCCACTAAAACAAAATCGTTTGTTGTAGTAGAGAGTGTAATTTTATTCCGATAAAGTTATAACAACTGTAACATCAAAAAAACGTAAATTAAATATGTAAACATTTACATCAAGTAATTAAATTAAACATTTAAACAAATTGACATTCATATTCCTAAAAACGGGTATTAATTCTTTACGATATTTCTTTTATAAAAAGGACCATCGAGTTGACCATTTTTTAGGTAGACGTTACGTCCTCTACGACGAAGTTAAGGACTCAGTCCTTCTAGACGACCTCTTTCCTATCCGATGGGTGAGGTCATAAGAACCTGAAGGGACACCGAATCGACTATTTCTTAGACGGACGTTACACCCTCTGGACCCAAGTTAGGGACCTAATCTTTCTAGGGGACCTCTTCCCTTTCCGATATGTGAGGTCACAAGACCGGACCTCTTAAGGCACCTGATATATCAGGTACCCCAGTGTCTCAACCTGTGCTGATTCACTGAAAGTGAAAGTATCTCTTTTATGGACGTTCACGATACTGACAATTCTCCAATTATAGTTTTTATATACTTGTGGAGTAGGTTGAGTTATAGTTTTTTTGTTGGGTTATTTTTCGTCCGTCATCTGGACATATTTACAAAGAGGTTTCTTCTGTATGTCTACCGATTGTCGGTGTACTTTTTCACGAAGTATAACGATCAGTGGTTCCCTTACGTGTAGTTTTGGTGTTACTCTATCGTGGAGTGTGGACAGTCTCATAGACAGTAGTTTTTCTGACGTTTATTGTTTGTAACCGTTCCTACACCTCTTTGTCCTTGTAAACATATGACAACCACCCTTACATTTAATCACGTCGGTGATACCTTCTATCATTCCCCCATGGAGTTTTTTTTATCTTGATGGTATACTAGGTCGGTAAAGTAAGGACACATATATGGATTTGTTTTACTTTTGTGAATTAAACTTTTCTATATACGAGGAGTCACAAGTATCGTCGTGACAAATATCGTCGGTGCTATACCTTCGTTGGACAAAGGTAGTTGTCTACTTCCTTCTTCTACACCATACAAACATAGATGTTACCTTACAATGAATCGGTAAATTTTTCTCTTACTTTAATACGGTAAACGTTGTTGCACTTACCTGGATCTCTCATATTACAAATCACTTTATTCAGCCCCTTTCCGTTCATGAGATACAATACCGAATATGCACCTTTGATTTTTCATTACATATATGGGTTTGCCTTTATCCGAGTGTCTATGTCTCTCACTTGATCACCAATGATTACCCCTTCTCTTCCCCTCCTTCCCCGTTCTATTCCCATACTCTAATTCTCTATGTTTGATGATGTATATTTCGTCTATTTGTTGTTCTTATGTAACATGTCGTGTCTCTTAACAAAATCAAGACGGTCGTCAGATTGGGTGTTCGTGTCGGGGAAGAAAACATTATTCATTTACCTCATATTAGATATTTTTATAGTTTAGTGATACAACATGTAGACTTTGATTGTAACATTTAGTTGATATGGTTATTTTTTCTTCTCTCTGTAATATCTTTTTGTGAACATTTGGGACCCCTAAACTTCTTACAAGAAAAGACATACTTCCAGATACGTATTGAGTCAAATTCTTCGAGACGACATTCGTACACGACCAAAAAGGGGCACACCAGGTGTCCTGACGAAGGGACGCCAAACGTGTGTGACGAGGACCAAGAGGGGAACCTTTAGATTAGGAAAAGATGTGTTGTCGGGAGACTCATAAGTCTACATTGTTAACGGGTCAAATTTCAAAAGAGAAAATATAAAGTTCTCTGTCTCTTGTCCAATTATATCTGACTCATATACAGATTGGGGACCCCCAGTTAAATATGGAGATGACGGGAGGAAGGTGACTATCATAATCCTCACTCCGATTTCTGAACGAAAGGAGTAAATGGTCAGGGGAGTTCTCACTTCCGTTCCAGTCGGACCGGACTAACCAAGAAGTACTTAAGTACTACTGAGAATTAAGTACTACTTGAATAAGAGACTTACGAGAACCGACACAGGACCCGTCTAATTCGACTTCCCAATGCAAAGACATTATGTCGGAAGAGGTTAAACTTGAGACTCTGTTACAAAAGGATATTGGTCACAAGACCGGTGAGAATAGTTTCTCTTAGTTCCTACCAAGAAATTTATATTGGAGTTCAGTATAGGAGGTCCTGGTACCAAACTACTGGGCCTGGATCCTACTTCTTACTCGTCCCGAGCGACCCTTCGGAGTACAACGACTGTTGGCTATCAATTTCAATGACGGACTCAGAAACTACGAGGTTGGTTTCAACGAGGAAACCTCCAGCCCCAGTTCCATCGACCCTGGATTTCTGGGACACCTGAACCCTCACCACAGTCGGTTGACGATTCTGTCTTTTATTCCTGAGAAACTTTTTCTGGGGTAGGAAGAGTGTACTTCCTAACACCAGGTAGTACCTGGTTGTTCACTCTCAGTTGTCTTTTGGACTTCTTTTTCATGTTCAGTCACTGGAGTTCTAGACTCTCGTCCAACCCTACTCCAAACTCCTTCAAAGAGGTTCATCCTTCAACTCCTTTCTCGTACCTCTTCTTCTCACAGGGCTTCGTGGTGATTATGCCCACGGGCCACACACACAGAGACACTCACACATGCACTCACGTGTGTACGTGAACGTGAAAGGACACTCTGTCTTCCTTCTTGATCTCTCTTCTGTCAAGACGGTTGTCAGATTGGGTGTGTTGGATTGGAATTATCTCATCCCCTTTCCCCTAATTCGTAAGGAGGGAAAGTCATTGTACTGAAACTACGAGTATTAGTCAACACTCCGGAGATGCTCTTTGATGCTTAAAACTAGGAAGTTTCGACCCTCCACTGAGGACACCCTGAATCACCACTCCTTCCACCACGTCCTTCGGTCACAGAGGTGTCCTGTCGGAAACGATTAATCCATGTATAGACCTACCTGAGGACCGATGGATTTCTGTTTGGACCTATAAGGAGTATACTGTTTTCTCGTAACTAGAACCTTTACTCGACCCCATCCAGAAGCGAGGTTCTGAATGGTCAGTACACTAGGACCCTTTAAGTGAACCGAAGAGACCCCGTGTCAAAGGAGGAACCATTTACCCTACCATTATCATACGAATCGGGGTCCCACCAACACTCTTAATTTACAACTTTATATGTACTTCATAAATTTCTCCCCGTATACCTTTTACAATGTAGTACACACTAAATTAAAAAAAAATTGAACCGGAAAAAGATTAAAGGGAGTACTGAGTCTACCATCCCTTAGACGGACGTTGTACCCTCTGTACCCAAGTTGGGGACCCAACCCTTCTAGGGGACCTCTTCCCTTACCGTTGGGAGAGGTCATAAGAACGGATTCTCCGGGGTACTTGTCTCCTAGGACCGTCTGATGTCAGGTACCCCAGCGTTTTTCAGCCTGTACTGACTTACTGGTAGTGAAAGGATTGAAGTCTCCTTCGACCCCTTCACACATACACCGACTCCTATTTCCTTAATGATCTCCACCGAGGTCGGTTAGTCCTGAAAGGGGACCCCAACACAGTCCTGACGAATGGGGTTCTTGTCTCACAGAGGTGGACCATAGATGTCTTTTAGTCTCATCACGATCATTTCTTCTTCCCCCTCCCACCATTACTGATATCCTCTTCGAAGCCTGGCATAAACGGTGTGTGGAACTGAAAGTTCACTCTGTGTGTATGTGTACCGACGGGGTTCTACCGCCTAGATGGACCCCCGGTTGGTGTCGGTTTAGATCCAGGGAGCAAAATCACAATGAACGGCCATGGTTTACTAAATTATCGAACACAAAGGGTTGATAGTGCCGGGGTCATGTTACACAAGCGTATACTTTAAATATCTGGAATCTGTAGAATTTCTTGTTTCATGTCGATAGTGTTCTTGTGGTTGTTAATTTCTCAGTGAGATTTATTGTCATGGAGGATAAATCTCGTACACGGTGACCCGATGAACCAGTACTAAGAGAGTCGACAGAAGTAGACTCCATAAGATGAACAGAACAAACTGGTCTCTTGAAAGTCAAAGAAATTCTTGTGTATAAAGGGGACCATGTGTCGAAGTCGAAACTGTCGAACCTGTCTTTATTCAATCGACAAACAACGGTTGAATGAACAAGGTAAAAAGAAAGAAGGAAAAATCAAAAAAACGACGTAACGTGTACCCTAGAATCAAGGGACTGGTCCCTATCTTGAGTACGGGAAAGTGACCTTTGAGTCGTAGAATTGATGACCTGGCGGTCTCTGGGGGTCCTTTCAGGGAGTGGACAAGGTAAAACTTCGTTACATTTATAGGAGATAGTCTCCTCATCTAATACTAAGATAATACTTTACAATACACCTTTGATTAGAGTATTTCCATATTCTGACATCGTTGTTCCTTCAGATCCATTCACAGTATTATTTACAGTTCACTTGTTTCGGTATCTCCTCTATGAGACCCAGGTGGGTACAGAGATTCCCAAAAGTCAACAAGATTGGTTAAAGGTCGGTGGTCCGACTTGTAGAGACTTAACTCCTCGAGACGGGGTTCGTGGGGGTTAATACCTGTATGTGTGTCAACTCTTTAATGGAGGAGAAAAGGTGGGGTGTGGTCAGGAATTCGTCACCGGTACCCGTCAGCTACATGTTCATGGGATGGAGGTCATAGGGAAACTCGACGTACAAATCGTGACACAAGGGCTTAAAGGAACTCCTAATTCGAAGATAGTGAACTATTCCCACGAGAAATAACCGAAGAGAGGAAGTGACATACCTAAGGGGTACGGGGGTCACCGTAACATACGTGAGGAGTTTATTTGATGGAACCGTACTGATGAAACAGAGTTCTAGACGTCGTGTCCCTTAACATCGGTGTAGACATAAACAGGGATATCTGCTACACACGTGTGTGTCCGGTCCTCCTTTCCCTTTTTGTTGTTACCGTCCTCAAACTGACTCCTACCACTCTCATACAATCTAAAAAAAAGGAAGATAAAAGATTTGAAATACAGGTCAACAATATACTTACATTTATAAAAAACAAAGTATAAAAATTCGTTATCATTCTTGTAGACACACGGAGTTTAAGAGTACGGGTCTTTCCAACGTTTGTCTGTACTCTTTATCGACAATTCCTTTACCCGACGGGTGTCGTACCACACAACGTTCCTTACGTTCCCACTATCGTGTCCTCGGTCACTCCAAAGACTTCGGTCTCGTACTGGAAAATCTTTGGTCTGGAGTCAGACCAGGTGTCCATTGTAGAGGTGGTTCAGTTCCAAATGGAACAAATCACGGGTTTCATATCGTCGTAGATAAAAAAAAAGTTTCTCGTTCGACCTATTTACGTTTGTATAACATAAGTAAGGAAAAAAAGAAAAAGATTGAAGGTTTATTGATTCGTAAGAGAAACCTTTCAAAGAAGTGGCCATTCGTTTTAGTAAACACAAAATTTTAACACCAGACATCAAATATACTAGTTGAAAATACAATGACTCGACAGAAGGCACATTTTGGATAAAAATTGGACTTCTCCACGGAGATCTATGTATTGTCGTCTGACATCTTCACTTGTAAAATGAAATAAAAGGGTGGTAAAAGAATAAATTTTGAATATTACCCGCCTTTTTTTTTTTGTGTTTTGTATATCCGTACACGTTAACTAAGATAGCATTTCCCTTAAATCCGGGGTTTGGTTCTCGATTTCCTAACATTCCACATTTCGGTTTGATAAACCTATACAGTAGAAACTCTATTTATAACATGGGTTGTTAAAAAAAACTTTACCCCTCCTCACCTATTGACGACCTAAGTTCTCCCATTCACTAAAATAAACTTTCCGATTAATTCAGTTGTATGTTCAAAAAGAAGAGGATATCTGTTTCACTCCCACCCCATTTTACTCCTTCCTTTTACATGGGAAATGGAGGACAATAGAGAAAGAGTACCCTTCCGGCTATCTTCGGCATCTTGTACGAAATCTCGATTTCTAGATCCAAGTCTATGACCAAGTCGGTGAATGACCGACCCTCCAGAAATCACTCAAGAAATTGAAGAGACACGGGGGTAAAGAAGGAGACATTTTAGCTGTAGTATGGGCTCTCTTTGTGGGGAAGTATTGTCGTTTCTTTCCTTTCCGTTGTCTTTACGGTCAGTTGCCTTCATACATACCTTTTTTTAGTGTGTCGGTCCTTTTACCTACTTCGAGTCGGTGAACACTTTCGTACCTACTTGGATTCCTTACACTACGAACCACTTGTTTTCGGACGGTGGGAAACGTAGGTCAGGTTTAGATTACTTTCGACTCGTTAGTTCGTAAACCCGCACGTTACCTTTTTTTGTTCCTTTACGTTTTAAGCCCTATCACCCCAACACACACCCCGCCCGTCCTCTTACCTAACCCTCCTCGTGTCTCTCCCTGCGTTCAATGACAAGTACAAAAACAAGAACCCAACCCGCCATTCAAGTAACCGTTCAAATAAAACAATAAATTTTATACTTATTTACTTGTTTTCTACTCGTCTTCTCCCGGTTCGGACCTTGCTGTTACACAGGACTTGGTTAATTGGGTCAATGTTACTTGGGTTAAGATCATGTAAACTTTACCGTTGTTTTTCTTTTTATCTGTTTCATCATAGATGAAATACCTCAACACTATTCTTAATATACTCTTTTACGTACGGTGTATGAATTGTATTGACGGATCTTTTCTCATGTAAAAATTATCTACTATAGAGTAAAACGACAAAACGTTTTGGCCTCAAAAATCTACTAAAATCTGAAACCTTAACAGAGTATATGAACCTTACACAAGTAAAGTTGGCTTGTTCTACTTAAGATTCTGATAAGGGCAAAAGTCGAGTCAAGGTGCATATACTGTCTACTTATCTTGTCTAGGAACTTCGGTCGGTAAGTAAAAGATTCCGGATGTTACACGGTCCATAGCACAACCCAGGACCTCTACCACCCCCCACAGTGCGTCGATCAGAACCGGTAGAACCTCCTGTACCACGACTTCCTCATTTGTCTATCAGTCCACCAATGTCTCCACTAATCTCGGTCTCTCGCTCCTCGTGTGACGCTGAGTCGTGGGGACTGGGAGTCGTGTCACGGCGCGTCCCGGACCCGTGTCCGACCGGGTCGACACTTCGTAGGTGCCGGGTCGAAGTGGAGGCACCCGCTCACCTGTCCAAGTCCCAGTGGTACTTATTTGTGTAATCGGACTCGGTTCGCAAATCTTCTCACG
The DNA here is from genome assembly GCA_006410555.1 of Capra ibex. NCBI lineage: Eukaryota > Metazoa > Chordata > Mammalia > Artiodactyla > Bovidae > Capra > Capra ibex. The sequence goes on along the minus strand of SJYO01048061.1, from coordinate 43,958,860 downwards.
GGTCACGTGTCACTCAGAGGCCACGAGTAACTAAATAAATGATATTTCTTTTGTCTCGTTCCCATACATCACTTCCCAAGTCGACGGTGAAGGTAGAAATGGGTGGTTGTGTTTCTGGAAAAATGGACACTTTCCCCAACAGAATGTGTAAGTCCGACGATAGTGTTGATGGTAACCGACCTACCGAATATTTGTTATCTGTAAAAGAGGGTCACGATCTCCGGCTCTTCAGGTTCTAGTTCCGACGTAGACTGAGTCCCAGACCACTCTCAGGTGAAGGACCAAGTATCGACCGTAGAAGAACGACACAGGAGTGTCCCGCCTTCCGAGAGGTCCCAGAGAAAATATTCCCGTACTTAGAAGAAATCCTCCCCAGGAAAGAGTACTGGGTGCACACACGTACGATTCAGTGAAGCCAACACAGGATGCAAACGTTACGATACCTAGTATGGGGTGCTCCGAGGAGACAGGTACCCGTAAGAGGTCCGTTCTTTTAACCTCACCCAACGGTATGGGAGTTCTGGATTAGTGGAGGGTTTCCGGGGTGGAGGAGTATGGTAGTGGAACCCCTAATCCAAAGTTGTATACCTCCACTCCCAACCCCGTGTTCACCAGTCAGAGACAGTCCCAGGTAGTACGGAAGGAGGACACCAGGAATCAACGTACCAGCGATAATCGTGACAGTGGAAACTGAGAGGGAACTTGTTTTAGTGGGCTCATGAATCGATAGGAACGTAAGGTACGCTCCTTCACCACGACCGATGGGAGTGGACACATTCACAGTACTAGATCCCCAAACACTCGTCCTTCCTGATGTCCGGAGGTTGAACCGACGGGCAGGAGTCGAAGGACGGAGTCAGGTATCGTGGTGACTGGAGTCCGGGAAAGGATCGAGGGACCCGACCTGTTGAGTTCTAAAATGAATACCGAAAAATGAACCTGTATGAATGTAATTGGGACTTATAAATGACCTTCCTGACTACGACTGCGACTTCGAAGTTAGGAAACCGGTGGAGTGAACTTCTCGACTGAGTAACCTTTTCTGGAACTACGACCCTTTCTAACTCCCGACCTCCTCTTCCCCCGTTGACTCCTACTCTACCAACCTACCGTAGTCACTGAGTTACCTGTACTCAGACTCGGTTGCAGCCCTCTACCACTTCCTGTCCGTTTAGACCACACGACGTCAGATATCCCAGCGTCAGTACCTGACTCTATGCTGACTCGCTGACTTGCTGTTGAACCTGTATTCGGGTCCGTCTGTCAGAGGGGTTTCGGTTTCGGGGTCCGTAGAGATAGTAGACGGACAGAGGAGGCGTTGGGGGTGGGGGTGGCGATTTTCGATCGGTCTTTGTTAAACTGTCCAATTTGATCCAAGTGTCTGAACTTTTACAAACAGAATATCACATTTTTGTCGTTATCGAACCCAATATTTACTGTCCATACTAATTGTCTTATTAAAAGTCGAATAAGGTCGGTTACTGTAACTTCCTCTGTAAATCGATGTTAGTGACTCTGTGAAAAGTAAGTTGTTCACGAAGACTTTGTAATCTGTACGAACAGATCTGTGGTATATTTCTCCATAGGTGAAAGTGAATAGTGGACCTTATTGACATGAGTATTACTCGAATACTCTAATGAGTATAATTATCATACTAAAACATATGTAAAGAGACGAAAGCACGATGTGGACCAACTAAGACACCCCCTTTGCATCGTAGTGTACGTCTGCTACTGAGAAGTCAGTGACGTCTTAGAGGTTGAAACTGTGGTCGTAGAAGTTGAGAGTCGAGTCTTCGACTCCCCCTGACCCCTCTCCTGACATGAGTGTTTTTCCATTCTTGTTCAACGTAAGTGAAGAGACCTTGACACTTCTTCACGATCCACTAATACCCTTACCCATACTAAACCTCTCCCTTTGTGGACAGGACTCTTTCCATTTTGTTTACAACAAACTTACTCCTGACGGACTTCAAATTGGGAAATCGAGACACCTACGATCGTCCTACGTTCGAAGACCACGGGCTAGAGACTGGGGTTCAATGGTGCTGGGCCCCAGACCGTTCCTGGACGGGTGGGGGAGTCGGGGAGACAGGGTGGATCTAAAAATACAATTTATCAAGGAAAACCGAGACGTATATGACTACAGTCGTACCATAACCCTCGATCATTCAGGATAGTGAGTTCGGTCACGACAGTATAATTACTTCAAACGGATAGGAAGATTGAGAGTCACACCACAGAGGACGAAAGTACCCTCTTGTCGTGACCCGGGGTCACTGGTCACTACCTTACGGACCCCCCCTCCCCCGTCCCCTCACCCGTGGGCACGACCCGGGGGAGGACGACCGGTGTAAGGAGGAGGACGGGCCCAGACCCAGTTACAGTGACTTCACTGTCCGGGGTGATCCAGTGGAGGTTTCGGGGACGGGAGGGTCTCCCGGATTACCTGTTCGGCGGACAAAGATGTCCGACGAATACCCGTGTAGTAACATGTCTCTCCCAAGGTGTCGGACAGTAGCTTCGGACGAGTCGTTAAGTTGGGACAAAGGAGGACTACCACTTCCGACCGAGGTCGATTAAAATACAGACACTGTCCCACCCCTCGTTCTCGTCTAACGTAGACAAGACACCACAGAAACCGGAGGTTACTCACCCCTGAGCAGGGGACCAGGTCTCACACCGGGAACCGAGGTCCGTCGTCACTCCGAGGGTGGTCTGACAACACAGGAAGGATACCGAAGGGAAAGGAACCCCAGAGACACGTAGACCGGACCCCCTACCCACATCGACCCCCCCTGGCAGAGGGAGTCGTAGGACGAGATCGACTCACGGGCTCCTCGGGAGGGAGTGCGAATCTGCGGTTTGGACTTGTCTCTGTGGGAACTTTGAAGAGTCCCTAGTGGTAGTCTCGAGCAAAACGATCTTCTAAGGTGGGGGAAGAGTCCGTGAGTAGTCGGAGACCTGGGACCGAGGTGACGGAGACTCAGAACAGGAAGGGTAGGGACTGAGGTGACCTGAGTAGGACCGACCTTTTCGTCACACTACAATGGAACGGAAAGGAGCCGGGACTAAATAAATACCGTATTAAATAAATACCATATTATGTACGACACTCCCACTGCCTCGGTAAACCCTCAGACTTCTCGGTCGGATCAAGTACGAGTTCCCTTGAATCCATTTTTCTTTCTCTTTAGGTATATATCAAATAATTTTATAAATATTTCTATGTCCAATTAATATAGTTTTGGACTCTTTCCAGTCTTTACTATTCTATTACCCCACCTCACTTAGACCCAGTGTTTAACGTTGGATTCCTCTCTCTCCCTCTTCTTCCGTCCCAACTACGAACCTGTTCTCTCCGCCGGGTCCTGGTGCCACCGAATCCACGGACAGCTGTCCGACCTCCACTTCCACTCCACTTACCTAACCCAACCCCCACCCCCGTCTCGGTCTTTTACGAGTACGTGGCTTGTTTTGACTGGTCCCTCCCAACCCACTTATACCACCTGCTCGTCGACTCCCCTTCTAGACTCGTCCGGGCACAACTCAAACTGAACTAATCTACTATCACCTCTTCTGGTCACTATTCACCAAGTTCTGGTCAGAACTCCCACTCCACCCCCTCCCCTCCCCTCCCACCCTCACAAGACCCCCGCCTATATTTCTGGGTCCCACGTCCACGTCTCGGTAGTCCCGGACCTCCTCCCCAGACCTACCCGAAGACCCCTTCCCTTTCAAGTCCGACGTCTCCTCCTTCGACGACAGGAACCGTTCACTACTTTTGGTCTCTCCGACGTCTTTACTGGTTTCGGTCTCCGAACGTCTTCGTCCTCCTGTGACCGTGTCGGGTGTTCCTGTTCCTACCTCTTCGACCCGTTGTCCCTTCCGACGCACTCCTTCCCACCCCTGAGACTCCAGAGCCCCGATAAATATAAGGCAACTTCTACAGGACCTCTGGAACCATGCACTGAATGTCCTTTCGTCTCCGGTCCCGTGCACGACTCAAACCTCCCACCACCCTCCGTCAACACCCGTCACGTCCCACTACCCTCCTCATCTCCCGACCCGGGACACACTACTCTTCCTACCCTAGGGAGGGGTTCTTCATACATTCAGTGAAGGCTCCCCAGACAGTCGGGAAGGTCGTGACAGAGACTCGAACGTTACGACTCTTGTCTCGGTCCTGCGGTGATCGAGTGAAAAGAACGTAAATTACATATTACACTTTCAATATTAAGAGAAATTTCATGACTGTTTCCTTGTACTGAATGCGTGTTCTTTCTCCGTACCCTAAACCTCAGAGGGTTTGAGTCTAATTTTAGGATCGAGACATTTCTTTTACACCAGAGATGTGTGTTACCGTATAGTACTTCGGAATTCTTCCTTCCTTTAAAACTGTGTTCGATGTTGTACCTACCTAGAACTCCTGTAATAAGGTCACTTTCATAGGTCAGTGCTTTTCTTTTTAGGACCCACACTAAGGTGAGTATTCTCCATAGGTCTCATCAGTTCCGGAAAGACCCACCGAGTCACCACTTTTTGAGTCGACGATTGTATCCTCCACACCCGAACTAGGGACCCGACCCTTCTACCGTTGGGTGAGGTCATAAGAACGGACCGTTCAGGGTACCTGTCTCTTATGATCACCTCGGACCACCTGATATCAGACACCAAAGTGTTCTTCAACCTACGCTGACTCGCTTACTGGTAGCTGACTCACTGAATATTTGTTCATATAAATGTAGACTCGTTGATTTATTGTTATTCTTCTCATCAGTTTGAGTATCTTTCATCTAAGTACCAACGGTCCCCGACGTTCCTTCCCTTTACCCCGTTCTTATGACTTCGCTCAACGGTTTTGACTAGATCTCAAAGTCAAAACGTTCTACTTTTTTAATCTCTAAAAAACGTGTTAGACACTTATCTCAATTGCGATGATCTGATGCAATGTTTCTCAAATTACCATTCAAAATACAATACACAAAAATGGTGGTGGTTTTCTTTTTCTTTCTAGGATCTATTTAGAGGGTTACCGACGCACTGGAACTGGAGTATGTTTGGTCGTTTAAAGAATCAGAGTCAAAGGAGTAGACATTCTACCCGTATCTCGTGGGTAGAGTTTTTCTATTAGACTCCTAATTTACTTTCGTACGTACACTTCGAGGATCGTATCATGGATCGTGTACTTTTCGGCATAAAAAACAGTGATTCAGTATAGGATGGTAAAACACTGGGATACCTGACATCGGACGGTCCAAGGAGACAGGCACCTTAAAAGGTCGGTTCTTATGACCTCACCCAACGGTAAAGGAGGAGGTCCCCTAGAAGGGTTGGGTCCCTAGTTTGGACTCACCGGTGTAACTTTAGTTTAATTCAATCAAGGGGACAATAGTTTTGGACCTACCAAAAGAAAATTCTGGTTAAACGGAAAGCGTCGTATAATATCACGTCGGGGGTGTCGTGACTCCTACTTTATCATTAATCCTTTGGAGGACTTGACGCCGTGGATCTCTAAACACTACCTGATGTCTGTTTCATAGGGTCGTAAGGACACGAACTAGTCTCCTCCCAGGACTCATTTCTCCAGTGGGAAGGGTAATTTTGTTCGACCTGTATTAGAGAAGACTGTGGTTGACCCGTCTTAAGGATACGGTGACCAGTCTTGTTACTCGCACGTCTAAAAGACCATCTCTTGGACAGACGTTTCGTCGTCATTTTCTCATCGTCAATAAACCCGCGTGGTTGTCATCTCTTGTATGGAGGAATCCTTGTAATACCGACTTACAAATGACATATTAACTTTAAACTCGTTTAGGGTACGTCTCTGGATTCCGGTTACACCTTATACGAAACCTCTTAGTGGTCTTAAATTTTTGCGTTCTACGTCTCCTGAAGTCTGCCCTGGTCTTAAAAGACACTCGACGGGGACCGATTCCCAAAAAGAATGGGAAATCCCCCTTCTTAAACCCACAAATACGGGTTTGAGGAAAGACATAGTGTATGTCAAACAACGGATTTTAACATTCAATCAACCTTCATGGACCTAGCCAGAGTAAAGGATTACACCGAAGTTCGAAAGAGACATGAAAACAATAGAAGTACTTCAGCACCCAGTGTCTGAAGACGGTCGATAATAATGTCGTTCTATGGACGTGTCCCACCTGGGGAAGACTGAGAACGTCAATTTTACGACCACGGGCCTCAAAGGTCCATTCGTCGTTACAACAGACCCACACGTAGGACATTGTTATCGCGTGGTGTGGGTCTTTCTGTTATACGGGTTTATAATTTGCTAGGATGAGTCCGTGACACAGTGCATACTGTGCGTAGAATTCTACAGTCCCGGGAGTTCTCCCAGTCAGTCTGACTGAAGGATAACGAGAGTTGAAAGAGTCCGACAAAGAAAAAAAAAAATTCCACAAGGTACCAGACAGGGGTGGAACTGACTGTCGTACAACCTCCCAGAAACCGCAGCCCAGTGTCACTCCACTTCAGGGTAGAGACGGGGGAAAGGACTGACGTATTCCGACTAGGATAATGTCATGAATAAAGAAACGTCGGAGCCTTAAGGAAGGCTCCTTAAAAGATCTTTGATGGAGTTCAGTTACCTCTTTTAACTCTACCATATCGACTTCCTACGGACATCCCACGACGGACCAGGTATCCTTGACGGCGGGAGAGTAAAGGGGACTAAGATTGGGACCCAAGTAAGAGAGATTGGGTCCCGCGACCGGGACTCCGGACCTCGGTAAAGAGACTACTCGGCAAAAGGACAGAAATGTGTGGGAAACGGAAGTGGTCAATAAAGAGAGAGAAATGGTCTTCCGACTGGTCCAGGAAGTAAAGTCCTGGTAGGAGCCACTAGAGGTTCCTACACAGACCGAACGGTCGTAGAGTCATAAGAGATTAGTCCGAGGACAACCCTGAATCGACAAAAAAGTAGTGTGAAGGGACCCAAAACAAAAGACAAGGGTGGGATGCACACATACACACACACTCTCTCTCTCGTGCACACACAAAAGAGAAGACATGGTCATAGTGAAGGGTCGGATGCGGGGCGTAGGGTAAACAGCAGTCTCCGGGTCGTCCTGCCCAGCCGGGGATGCACGCGAGGTCGGACGGAGAGGAGGGTGGAGACGTAGGACGAACCCTGAAAGAGGGAACATCGGCGACGAGTAATTGAGCCGGACTTGGGACCAGAGTGCCGATGCACAGGTTTACTTTCCCGACGACTCTGGTGCTCCTAGAGGGACGAAGGACTCCTCTCTTTTAGTTAGAAAGGAAAGGGAAGTTGAATATCAGTTGAAGGAGGTCCTTCATCCACGAGACATAAAATGTGGTACAGTTCCATGGTCAATTTAGGACCTCAAGAATAGACTCTTAACTTACGTCCCAAAGTTGTTCACGAGGTTTCGCCCAAGAAGAGGGAACCAGGACGAGTATATTAAAGCAGGCCGAGTGTTTGTAGGACAAACAAATTTCACGTAGAGACACTAGACGACAAAGGGGGAGTAACTATGGTAACTCCTACTTCGTCAGATGTCTCAAATAAACAAGACAGAATCCGATTTTTGTTCTTGTACCTTGATAACCACTGGTCCGGGCGGGACTCCAAACCTTTGGTGTGGTGTCCAAGAACCAGGGGGTGATACTCAGGACCCTCTTGGAGTCCCCATCGACACTCCCAGACTATTTCGGGTCCCGGACCGTGGGACGTCGAAAATTTCTCACTCGACTCCGTTTGACGACGCTCCCCTGAGTTCTCTCGTCGAACAAATAGAGGTGAAAGAGGTTCCTGTAGAGACCTGTGTCTACCAACGACAAAACAAAATTGCTTAAAACTAAAAAAAAAAAAAGAGGGGGCAGTACCAATTTCCTCTTTTGTTCGAAAATGTTACTAGATTAGAAACAGGCCACAATGAACTACCCTTTAGTGGTTGGAGGGGTCCTACACTCAGCCTCCTCCCGACCACGATCCTGTCCTCTAAGTCTTAAGTCTTTGAAGTTTCTTCGACACATCTGTAGACGACTTATTACTCAGCCTGGAACCAAGGGGTAGGTGTTTTTTACCCTCAATGACACACACCTGACGGTCCAAAAATTTGTTCCTTCTTTAAATTTCTATAAAAGTCACGTTTCTTGACGTATCTAAAAACAACTAATTAAAGAAAAAAACCGTAGATTGACTAAATGTTATAACAAAGACGACATACCGTTTCGCTACATATCTAAAAATACTACTAATATCCATTATATTACATCCATATCATGTGTGTGATAAGTAAAACACACTTAGGGGGTGTTTTCGGAGGTTCCGTCCGGACCCTGAGGATCGACTGTCACTTCTCCTGTTTCAAACTCCCCTGGGAACTGACCTGAACTCAGGGTTGACGACCACTTCCAACGAAGTCATAATTGAAAACATCTAATATGTAGTGTTTATCTTGGGTACGAGTAGCATTTTTGTAGACTTGTTGTCTTTATAAATTTCATACATTTCGTTTTTCACTACCCGGACTGAGGGGCCTTCCTCCACTCGTCCCTAAGGGACCAGTCCCTTGATTCAAGGGTGTTCGGCGTACCACCTCGGTTTTTTTATTTTACCCATGGTGTGTCAAATTGAAAATCTTGTAAATTCCTTCCAATCTGCACTATATGCATTTTACGGTCCGTTTACGACTCCTTCCTCCTAGTACCAATAAAGATTATCTGAAAATTTAAAGATCCCATAAAAAGAAAGAAGTTGATGTTCTTATGACAAAAAGAGGACTAAACTCGTTCTAAGCGACATGAAGTGTCTCTATGAGAGGTTCTACGAAATAAAATTATTTAAGAGTCACCCCAAGTAAGGATAAAGGAAAAAAATTTCAGTCACCAAAAGTGTAATCTTAATGAACCCTTCGAACCTTTTTGGAGTTTAATCCGGTATGGTGTCTCGTAGTCTTAGAGACACCCGTTCTGGATTTGGAGACATAAAAAGATTTCTAGGAGCCCACTGGAGTTGTGAGCTCGACTCGTTTCTTAGTAGTGAATGACACTACGACATCCACGACAGTTCTTTATTTGTCCGGTCTCGTCGTATCCAAAAGTAAACGAGTCACACAAACACAATTTCTCAAATAATGGAAAGGAGAAAGTTACCTCACATTAATTATAAATTTATGTGTACGTCTCCCTTACGGTCTTTTTTAATTTAGTTTAAACAACAACAACAAGTCAGTGAGTCAGCACAGACTGAGAAATACTGGGGGTGTCTGACGTCGTGTAGTCCACAGGGTCAGGTAGTGATAGAGGGCCTCAAACGAGTTTGAGTACAGCTAACTCACCCACTACGATAGATTAGTAGAGTAGGACAGAATGGGAGAAGAGAAAACGGAAGTTAGAAAGAGTCGTAATCCCATAAAAGGTTACTCAGTCGGAAACCGTAGTCCACCGGTTTAGTACTTCCTATCTATAAAAATAATATTCTGGTGAAATTTCTTATAAATAAAAATTTTATAATAAAATCAATAAATAAACCGGTAGGGAGTTTCATACATAGGGTTTGGTCCCGAGCTTGGATACGTAACCTTCGTACTGCAGAATTGGTGACCTGATGGTCCCTTCAGGGAATTTCCTATAAATCTTTCATCCTTTTTAGTTCGTCCGTTTGTTAATTGTTTATTATAGTGGTGGAAATATAATAGATATTTAGAGAGGACCACACGATCGTTACGTCGTAAATCAAAAAGACATTTATCTAAATGTCATACATTAATAGGATAGTCTACAATTTTAAGAAAAAGTAATCACTGGTTAATTCCTTACTAAGGTAATATCTCTTTAAACCGAAACCCGAGACTTCCCCGTTTAAGTTACGACAGAGTGGAACCAGTAGAACCCCTCAGATGTAAGGGAGTTTGGAAAAACGGTGAAACTAAAGTGGAGGAAAAGTCTTACCTTATTGCGGTACCTTTACACGTCCACTATTGTTCCTACCCGACCTTGTCCCTCCTCTCCTTTCAGTACCGAAGGTGCACAATGACACTTCAGTCCAAGACATTAAACAAGAAGTGTCACGTTTGGCGTGAATAATTCTTCGAGAAGTGTCTTGGACACCCTTTTCGTGGTCGTGACCCACCGTCACCGACGGTCGTCCCCCCTTAGTACATTGACCCCCTCTCCCAAGTGGGACACGGGAAGGTCTGGTATAAGTGACCAAAGAAGGGATTTTCTCGTCTACGTCTCAAATTTTGTTTGAGGAGAAAAAAAAAGAAAGGACTTTATACTAAAAAAAAGGTTTAACTTCATATCAACTGAATATTACAAGACAATCAAAGTCGTTTCTTTAAGTCAATATGTATGTGTTAGATAAAAACTGACAATTGATGAAAGATAACAGGGAAGAGACAGACCCTGTCCATGACACAATCCACACAAATATACAAAAGAGTAAAAGACCCAAGTGTAAAACGAAACAGTATCGTCAACAAGGTTTAACATGTGTCTAGACCGAACTGGAAACTTTCGACTAAGTATTTGGACGGGTGTCCATAAGGCTCCTTGGGTTCCTGTTTCTTGTCTGTTCAAAGACCTGCACCCCGGTGTTCCGTCCATAACTTCCCTTCCCCGACACCCGCCCTGTATGAATCTGTCCCACTCCATTCTCCCTTCTCTAAGGGTCCTTTCTTCCCTCTAAAGATTCAACACATACACCGTCCTCCTGGAAACACCTCACACCCCCTCCTCTGTCCACGTCGGACTCCCTCCCGAGCTGGTCTCGCTAGGGTGTCGCGTACTCTTCGGGTAAATATAACCCCAGGTCGGACTGTTGGGGTCTTTCCGAGGGGGACGGGAGAGAAGTAGTATTTCATCTTGGGCATCCCTGACCTTCTATTCAAAACCTGTCACAGTCGACACCATCAGGGTGTCTTTCACAAGCGACGGACTGACGGAACTAAGTTGAGGTTCTCTCTCCTCGGGAGACGTAACCAAACACCCCTCCGGGACGGGACGGGTTAGACATTCTCTCACGTAAACGTGGGTAACAGGATTCACTTGACTTCCGTTTTCCTCGGCTCTCTACTGTAACTTCTCATCTGACCGTAAACGTCACGGTGCCTACCTGGATCTCTACTAGTATGATTCACTTCATTCAGTCTCTTTCTGTTTGTAGCATACTATAGTGAAGATACACGTTTGAGTTTATGTTATGTTTACTTGAATAGACTCTTCGTCTTCGTCTGGGGGTTTGTATTCTCTTGTCTGAGTACCAACGGTTCCCCCTACCTAACCCTCAGACCCCAATCGTCTACGTTTGATTGTGGATATCTTACCTATTTGTTGTCCCAAGATGACTTATCGTGTTCCTTGATATAAGTTATGATATGGACATTATTATATTATCTATTATTATTATATATAGATATAGATAGATAGATCTATTATTATCTATTATCATATCTATTATTATTATTATTATTATTATATATATATATATGCCTCTTCCGTAACTGTTGGGTGAGGTCATGAGAACGGACCTTTTAGGGTACCTGACTCCTCGGACCATCCGACGTCAGGTACCCCAGTGATTCTCAGTCCCTGCTGACTCGCTTAATTGAAAGTGCAAAGTGAAAGTACGTAACCTCTTCCTTTACCGTTGGGTGAGGTGACAAGACCGGACCTCTTAGGGTCCCTGCCCCCTCGGACCACCCGACGACAGATACCCCAACGTGTCTCAGCCTGTACTGACTTCGTTGAATCGTCATCGTCGTTATTATATATTATATTATTATTATTTTTATTATATGGACATTATTTGACATTACCTTTTCTTTTTTTTACACCCGGTCTTGTAAAAACTGTAGGGTTTCCCTACCTTCCCCTCCGAGAACCATGAAGAACCTTCCTCTTTACCGGTCACTAAGTTACGTTTCCTCTCTAAAATCTTATTCTACCTACAGGCGGGTTTATTGAGTGGTTACTGTTAAGAGACCAGTCTAGGAGAGACTTCGTAAAGATCCATTGACAGGGGCCACGGCCCTTCCTTGTGTTCTTCGTACTGGTGCTGGTAGAGGTACCGGGGAAGTCCGTAGGGAACGGTGTGTGGACCACTAACAACTCATTTAGTCTGTGAGTGCCTCAAGTACGGTAAGACGTCCGTCCACAGGACAGACCTAAGAGTAAATAAAGGAAGTCTAAAATAATGTTGAACGTCACTAAAAGAAAGGAACAAAAAAAAAAAAACAAACAAAAAACCAAAAAGAATGGAAACAAGGTCGGTAGAGTAGGAGACAGCAGGGGAAGAGGAGGACGGGGGTTAGGGAGGGTCGTAGGCTCAGAAAAGGTTACTCAGTTGAGAAGGGTACTCCACAGGTTTCATGACCTCAAAGTCGAAGTCGTAGTAAGNTAAAAGAAAGGAACAAAAAAAAACAAACAAACAAAAAACCAAAAAGAATGGAAACAAGGTCGGTAGAGTAGGAGACAGCAGGGGAAGAGGAGGACGGGGGTTAGGGAGGGTCGTAGGCTCAGAAAAGGTTACTCAGTTGAGAAGGGTACTCCACAGGTTTCATGACCTCAAAGTCGAAGTCGTAGTAAGGAAGGTTTCTTTAGGGTCCCGACTAGAGGAAGTCTTACCTGACCAACCTAAAACGTCAGGTTCCCTGAGAGTTCTCAGAAGAGGTTATGGTGTCAAGTTTTCGTAGTTAAGAAGTCGCGAGTCGGAAGAAGTGTCAGGTTGAGAGACTACGACCCTTCCTAACCCCCGTCCTCCTCTTCCCCTGCTGTCTCCTACTCTACCGACCTACCGTAGTGACTGAGCTACCTACACTCAGACTCACTTGAGGCCCTCAACCACTACCTGTCCCTCCGGACCACACGACGTTAAGTACCCCAGTGTGTCTCAGTCTGTACTGACTCGTTGACTTGACTTGACTTGATGGAAACAAGACAAGAGGGGTGACCTGTCATTCAAGACACTCCTAATTAGTCGAGACGTGGATCTGTCACGAATCATGTCTCGTCCATCGAGTATTGATAAACGACTTAATTTTCTTACTCAACGTCTTATAAGTCCTTATTTACGTATGTACTTTAAATATTTGTATCACGTTGTTTTCTAATTTCATGATTGATAAGATAAAAGATAAAAGTGGACAGAGTGAGGTACGGTTGGATCCTCGAAGGGACCACCGAGTCTGTCATTTCTTAAACGGACGTTACACTCTCTGGGCCCAAGTTATGGACCCAGTCCTTCTAGGGGACCTCTTCCTTTATCGTTGGGTGAGGCCATAAGAACCAACCTTTTAAGATGTCTGTCACCTCGGACCGTCTGATGTCAGGTACCACAGTGTTTCTCAGTCTATACTGACTTGCTGAAGTGAAGAAGTTGGATCCGATACTGAAGAAAAATGAAAAAAAACCGGACACCAAAGAGGAGATTAGGATCGTGAATCCTTCGGGTGAACCCAGTGACGGACTAATAGTAAATGGATGAAGTCGGTGGTTCTCTCACACTCTACCGTCCCCCTGTGACCCTGATCTTTCGGACGGGGTTCTCGATCAGGGAGACCGGAGTAGAACAGTGAAAGACTGTACAAGGTTCCCGGGACTTCGGGGAGGGTCCGTGACCGTGTACGGGACTTCTATAACTTGTTTAAGTGTAGAACCTTATCGAACGGGTAAACAGATCAAAATAGTAGTCCAGGACTTACTTTATCTGTCACTCCTTCGGTGACTCGGAAATCTGTTCCTGTCCGGGCCCACTATCTCCTTGACTCACTTATGTGTCCTTGTCGTGTCCCAACTCCCCACCTCTTATTTGGGTTCCCAGGACCACGGACTACGAGGTCCCTAGTTCCGAATGGTACCGTCTCTCGAGACCTTCACCGAATATTTGTATAGCACAATGATTTCAGTGAAAGTATGGTCTATTTAGGTCATAGGAGATGAGTAATCATCATAGACCGTGACGTGACTTATAAAACGCACCTAAGTGGTCCGTTGTAACCATCCCTCTAACCTACTGTACAAGAGAGGTAAAGTATCTACATGTTTGACTACAAGTCACGTCACTTGTTCGACACTTGGGTCCGCCATCCCAAGACTTCAGAAGTGGGAATTGTGACATTTCCGGGGAGGAGGACCAGGTAGTACCGTCGTCGAGTTACATCCGTGTCTGACTTTGAGACTAGGGTTCAGAATACATAAAAGTTTAGTCTACTGTCGTTACCGGGGAACAAAAAGAAGACCGAACCGTAGTTACGTCTTTACTCACAAATTCCTGGTTGATCTCACCCTCCTTTCAGAAACTGTTCCTTAAGTACAGGGTACTCTGAGGTTTCACTGACTCACGCCACGCGGAGTAAACCTCCCCCAGACCCCTACTTTCCTTCAGTACAGATTACTCCCTCGCAGACCTTAAAAAGTACTTTTTACCGTCGTGTCGGGACCTTTTTGACACAGTACGAGATAGAGAGGCTTTGTGTCTACCCTACGCACCATGAGGGAACCCTGTTCGAGGCTGTCCTTAAGACCACCGTCCTTCCTGTCGTCGCGGGTGGCGTCCCTAGTTCTCTCCGGAGGTTTTTGTTGTCCATCACTAAGTAGGCGAACTTTGCATTTCCTGTGAACCCCTACAAAACCGACAACTACGGACCGGAGTGGTAGGTCCTGGAGGTACCTTTGAGTGTCTTAATGACACACACCGGAGAGTACGATGACGTTGGGAGAAGACTCCCGGGTACCTTGAACAATACTGGGGAGTTCGGGACACTTCCCACCGTCCAAGGGGCTCTTCTGGGAATTTTCCTCGTGGTATCTGAAAGGGTAGAGAGAGAGGAAAGGAGAATCTAAGAGGTTTCTTCTTTAGTCTCTGACTTCCGTCCTTCACCGGGAATAGGACACTAGAGTGTCGTAGGGTGAACCTCGAGTCACGGCGTTTCCCTCTGGAGAAGAGACTTCACTATTCTACTCTACGAAAGACATTCTAGACTCTCCGACAACCCCGAATCCCGTCAGAACAGTCGTCCTACGACCGACGGACTAGTCCCCGAATTTAGTATTAGAGGTCCTCTGAGGACACTGATTTTGAGAGTTCTCGACTGTACTCCCGGTTTGTTAACTTCTTAAGTACGGGGTCTAGCGTCCGTTTACTTACCTACGGACCTTCTAAGACCCCGGTCAAGTGAATGTCGCAGTACTTTCTGAAGCTGTGGTCTAATCTATAGGAAGCACGGGACATTCAATGCAAAACCCAAAAGACACTCTTGTGTCTGTAGAAATAGTCCTTTCCCCCTACGTCCTCATGGTCAACGAGTCTCTTTTCTCTCGGGTCCTTTTGTGTAATCCTAATTTTGTCGTCTTGTTCGTAGCACCACTTTTGTCCTCGTCTCCACCAATTAAAGTAGACCCGTCCCGCGAATTATCCGTGTATCCCTCCCGTACGATCCACCAAGAAGTCAGAGAGTTAGCACAGACTGAGAGACTCTGGGGTACCTGACGTCGTGCGGTCCGAGGGGACAGAAAGTGACAGAGGACGCCAAACGAGTTTGAGTACAGGTAACTCAGTTACCATTGTAGATTGGTAGAGTAGGAGACAGTGGGAGAAGAGGAGGACGGGAGCTAGAAAGGGTCGTAGTCCCAAAAAAGGTCACTCAGTCGAGAAACTTAGTCCATCGGTTTCATAACCTCGAAGTCGAAGTCATAGTCAGGAAGGTCACTTATAAGTCCCAACTAAAGGAAATCCTGACTGACCAAACTAGAGGAACGACAGGTTTCTTGAGAGTTCTCAGAAGATGTTGTGGTGTCAAGTTTTCATAAGAGCCACCTCCTCTGTCGTAAAGATTTTTGGGATGTTACTCTATGATGGAATGTACGGTATCCTACGGACAACAGTTTTTCATCGACCACCCCTACACCTCTTTAACCTTGGGAACATGTGACAATCACCCTTACATTTTACCACGTCGACGATACCTTTTGTCATACCTCCAAGAATTTTTTATTAATTTTGATCTTGATGGTACACTATGTTGTCATGGTGAAGACCCATATGTAGACTTTCTTAATTTTCCTCCTTGGTTTACACATAAACATGTAGAACAATTGACATCGAAATAAGTATTATCAACTTTCCACCTTTGTTGGATTCGTGAGTGACTACCTACTCACCTATTTGGTTACACTAGATCAGTATGTTATTTTAAAGTAAGTAAGGAGATTTCCTTCCTTTAGGAGTGTATAAGGATGTTGTACTTATTTAGAATTCCTGTAATACGATTCACTTTTTCGGTTAGTGTATTCCTGTCTAAGACATACTAAACTGAATATACTTACTCTAGGAATCTTACCATTCTAAGTATCTGTGTCTTTCATCCCATCACTAACAGTCTCCGAACCCCCCGTTCTTACCTCTCAAAAACAAAGTACCTGCGTCTCAAAGTCAAAATGTTCTATTTTTTATCAAACACCATCTGTCACCACCGTCAACGTGTTGGTATACTCACATGAATCACGGTGACTTGGTACACGAATTTTTGGTAATATTCAAAATACAATGTACATAAAGTGGTGGTTTTTTTGTTTCCGGGGTTTTGATTTTTTTGTTCTCCGTCTCACTTAAAATTTCCTTTCTGTTCAGACACTCGCCTCCGGAATCCTCTACCTAGTCGTCTATTTTCGTTCGGTCCAGACTCGGTCTGATTTGGTTTACAGAACGAAGTGCAACACACTGTTCCTCTTCCCTCTCCTACCCTTCTTCTTTAAGTTTTATTCACTAGACACCCCTCTTTATAGATACAGAACTTTTAATGTGTTATTTGTAGTACCAGCACAAATCGTATTTATTTAAAATACGAGAAAACGACATTTTATACCATAAACCTTGAGAGGGTTTCAGTAAGGACAATACTTCAACCTCTCTTTGTCGTTCTAAGGTTCAATCTTTCAAGGGTATTTCCGATACGGGGAATGGGTAGTGGGTCCGTTAGTAGAAAGATAAACATAGTCCACCCGTAGGGTTCTTCGTGCACATTTAATCCTATTAATCTCCTCCCGATTCATTTCCCTGGGAAATGTTTCTACACCCGTCCGTTAGTGTTTCCTACACTGTCATAAGATTTCGTCAGCAGGGGTCAGAAAAAACCGTGGTTCCTGGTCAGAGAACCTTCTGTTAAAAAGGTGTCTGGCTCCACCACCCCCTACCAAAACCCTATTAAGTTCACGTAATGTAAATAACACGTGAAATAAAGATAATAATAATGTGGTCGACGTAGAGTGTAGTAGTCCGTAAGTAACGGTCTCCAACCCGTGGGGACAAGATCTCATCGTCCTCCTCGACAATAGTAGAGATCTGGATGTCCCAGTCGCCTTACCCATCATTGACCTAGTTCCTCACTCAGTGTACCGAGACTCCGACAGGGGAACTCCATGTCACTGGAAACCACGTGCCTACTTAGGTCGGGAACTGTTAGGGTGGTTTTCCCTTGGACTCCCTTTTTTAATGGGAATTGAGTGAGGAGGAGTACGGACCCTGGAGCCCGGTCCCAAAGGGGATCCGGTTCGGGTCGACCTTCAGTGTCCAATTCCTAGGGCAGGCTCCACTGAGAGATTGGAATGTCCTTCAGTCGTAGGGGACCTTCCGAACGGTTTTGTGTCTACCGACCTGGGGTGGGGTTTCGAAGACCAGGGGCTTCGTCATCCAGACTCCATCCTCGACTCTAGGACGTACAAATTATTCAAGAGTCCACTTTGGCTCCTACAAGTAGATCCCTGGTGCAACGACCACTCAGGTGTGCTCCCCTGGAGGGCGTTGTTACCCTCCTTCTGCCCACCTCTCATCTAGATTCTTCTGTTTGTCACACAACTTGTATTTCCACAACGGCCTACAGTACAATCCAGACGGTCGAAACTCCGGAGGTAAAAGAAAGGATACTTCGTTCGTTCCAGAGACCGGACGGAAGGTCGCGTAAGACACTGCGGGTGGGACCTGTGCCCCGACGTCTTAGATTACGGGATAAGAGGCCACTGGTGTCTCTGAAGTAATGTCCACTTCGCCAAGGAGAACGACACCTGATAGGTCGCCACCTCTCGTCGAACGACTCCCACCCCACTCAACAGACCCCCTCAGAAGGTATACAAAGGAGTAACAAAAAGAACAACCTACACTGTGACAAACCCTTTCCTGTATTTGTAAAATTGAAAAGGTGCCATAAAGGAACATCTACTTTTCTCAACAAATGGGGTAGTCTATTTGATAGAAGGTTTCAGTCCTCCGGGGTAAACTGAACACATTTTAGTCCGTAGTACCACTAGCAAAATTTATATAGTTCTCTTACGTGACTCACTCGTTTTCAGGTAAGCCAAATATGACTAAAACGGAAACTTTAGTGACAACCGACAAAACGGACGTTTTATGGAAAAAGTTCTCAAGTAAACAATTTTGGTTTTCTGTGGCTAACAGGGTAACCAGTAACCACCAGGACGTACGTACTCTGTGCATACACGAGACTTCCAAATGCACAGAGGAGCTCCCACAAACTCAGGTCCTACAAACGTCAGTCCGTCTACTATCTGTCCGTACCGACCTTCCCCAACCTTGTAAGGGTAGACAGGGAGTAAGGGGGAAAACAGAAGTAAACTAAAAAGTTTCCTGTAAAGAATTTAAGAGTACGTTACCGACCAATTTTTATCTAACGAAGAGTCGTCAATTTTTGACGGTACAGGTCCTTAGAAGTTTGTCGTAAACTTGTTAGTAAAACGAAAGAGAAGTCCCATAGAGACTGGGTCTTCAAATTCAGTAAGACTTTAATGGTAAAGTGCATAGCTAAGTGAGTAAACACACACCGATTCTTGAGCTAGGTAAACATTCCGGACCCCCTTCTACCGTCAACCCTCTGAACACTGGGTTAAGACTGTTTAGCTTCAAAGTCCAAAGAAGTCCCATCTAAAAAGTGACCCTCGAAAGTCTCTGTACCGGGTCCAGACAGAGATGACTAGGCATAGTAAGTAAATTGTTTAACATAACTCGTGGATGTCCCAGGCCTTCCGACCTGACAAACCCGAGAAGCACTTTGTCTGTATCTATACCCATTCCATGATTATATTCCACTTCTCAAGAGAGTGACCTGAACTTCCAAGGACTTTTGTCCCTGACTCAACGAGTAAAATACTAATATAGGGGTCAACGGATCGTGTATGACTCACGAGTTCTTTATAAACGACTGACCCACGTCATTATCTTTTTATTTGGTTCTCGACACCTTCGTGTCTCTTCCATGACGAATCCTCAGGTCCTGTTTAGGATCGAGTAGTCCTTTTCCCTTGTCCCTTGGGAGTGGGGACGGAAGGATCCTCCGGTCACTTGTCTGTATGTAATAGAAATTTCCACGATAAACAAAAATACATAGGTACTCAGACAAACACAAAACAATATGTATAAACAAACATAATAAAAAGTCTAAGGTATATATTCATTATAGTTTATGACCAACAGAAAGAGACTGACAAAGTGTTTCGTATTATAAGAGATCCAGGTAGGCGTAACCAGGTTTACCGTCTTAAAGTAAGAAAATTACCGACTCATTATAAGGTAACGTCTCTTCCGTTACCGTGGGATGAGGTCATAAAAACGGACCGTTTAGGGTACCTGCCTCCTCGGACCACCCGACGTCAGATACCCCAGCGATTCTCAGTCTGTGCTTACTCGCTGAAGAGAAAGTGAAAAGTGAAAGTACGTAACCTCTTCCTTTACCGTTGGGTGAGGTCACAAGAACGGACCTCTTAGGGTCCCTGCCCCCTCGAACAACCCGACGGCAGAGACCCAAGCGTGTCTCAACCTGTGCTGACTTCACTGAATCGTCGTCGTCGCCGTCGTTATAAGGTAACACACATACACACATATACATGTATGTGACTTGTAAGACATAGGTCAACATATAACTGCCTGTGCTCAACGAAGGTGTAGAACCAACGACATTTATTTTATAACCCCACATACATAGAAAAGTTTAATCGTCAAAGTAAAAGAAACCTATATTTGGGTTATCACCTTAGCAGACCATCAAGACAAAAATCAAAGGACTCCTTGGTGGTATGACAAAAGGTATCACTGCCGTGGTTAAATGTAAGGGTGGTTGTCATTTCTTCCCAAGGAAAAAGAAGTGTAGGAGTGGTTACAAACAATAAACACTACTATCGGTAAGACTATCCTCATTCCACCATAGAGAGACATCAAAACTAAAAGTAAAGAGACTACTAATCGTTACGACTCGTAGAAAAGTACTTGGACAACCGACAGACATACAGAAGAAACCTGTTTAGAGAGAAGTCCGGAAGACGGGAAAAAAACTAACCCAACAAACCAAAAAGTAACAACTCAACATCCTCGACAAATAAAATCTACAATTGGGGTATAACCAGTAAAGTAAACGTTTACAAAAGAGGGTAAGGGTACCGATAGAAAAACAAAAAAGTACCAAAGGAAACGACACATTTTCAAAATTCAAATTAAGTCAGATAAACAAATAAAAACGAAAATAAAGAAAACGTAATCCTCTGTCTAGGTTTTTTGATAATGATATTAAATACAGTTTGTCACAAGACGAATACAGGAAAAGATTCTCAAAATACCGAAGTTCGGAATGTAAATACAGAAATTAGGTAAAAACTCAAATAAAAACATATGCCACACTCCTTTACTAGATTAGAGTAAGAAAATGTACATTGACAGGTCAAAAGGGTCGTGACGAATAACTTTTCTGACAGAACAGAGGTAACGCATAAGAACGGAGGAAACAACCTCTAATTAACTGATAACTGACATTAACACACTCAAATAAAGACCAGAGAGATCAAACAAAGTAACTAGATACACCGACAAAAACACCTTAGATTTTTATTTCGTTTGCTATATATATCGTTTTGCTTTTGTCTGAGTCCTTATATCTTTTGTTCGATCACCAATGGTTCCTCCCTCTACCCTCCCCGTCTTACCCCATATCCTAATTCTCTAATTTTTGACGACACCTATTTGATCTATTTGTTGTCCTAGATGACATGTCGTATCTTTTAATGTCGGTAATGAAACATTATTAAAATTACCTCATATTCGATATGTTTATGTCTTAGTGATATAACATGTGGACTTTAATTAATAACATTCAGTTGATATTAAAGAAATTTTCTTTTTTCCAAGATAAACAAAACTGTTTGTTTTCTCTGTTTTGTTCGTGAAAATAACTCTATATTCAATTTAAGGCATGTTAAGTGGGTAAAGTTTACACGTCCAGTTACCAAAAAAAGAAAAGAAAAAAAAAAAATCGTACAGTCTGAACACGTCGGTAGTGGTATTAGTTGAAAACTTGTACAACCAGTGAGAGTCACGGGTAATTTCGGTTAAGGTAAAGGGGGGCCAGAAGAGAAAGGGTAGGATCGTTATTCGTCGGTAGTTAATTAAGGTAAAGAAAGAGATATATAAATAGACCCGTAAAGTTTATTTACTGTAATATGTTATCCACCCGAAAGCTCTGACAAAAAAACCAGGTCTTGTCACAAAAGTTCCAAATAGGTTCATCATGGCACATAGTCATGAAGTCGAGAAAAATAACGACCTATTATAAAGTAACACACCTATATATAAATAGGAAAGAAGTCAACTATAAACCCGATAAAGGTGAAAAATCGTGAATTACGACGATACTTGTGAGTACATGTTCTACAAAACACCTGTATTCGCAAGGAAACAGAACCCACATATGTACGGATCTTTACCTTAACGAGTCAACAACCTATTGACATGTAAATTGTTAAACTCTTTGACAGTTAGATAAAAGATTTCTCCGACGTGACAAAATGCAAAAGTCACCATCACATACTCGTAAGGTGAAAGAGGTGTAGGAGGGATTGTGTAGTGACAGAAAAAATAAAGTCGGTAGGATCACCTACACTTTGTCATAGAATAACACCAAAACTAAACGTAAAGGGATTACCGATTACTAAAACTCGTAAAAACAACGAGTAGACGGTAAACACATAGAAGAAACCTCTTTAAAGGTAAGTATGAAAAACGGGTAAAATTTATTTTAAGAAAAATGATAACTCAACATTCTAAAGACCTAAGTACCCTGCACACTAAACGTTCATAAAAGAGGGTAGTACGCACAATATAAAGACGAAAGAACTACAGGAAAACTTATTGTTTTCAAAATGTTAAAACTACTTCAGGTTAAATGAAAAACAAAACAACCACTTGAAAAGTACAATAATGATTCTTCAAAACGGATTGAGTCGAGGTATTCCACAATGAGGATATAAGGGAAGATTCTCAAAATATCAAAATCGGGAATGTAAATCTAGAGACTATATAAACCTTAGTTTAGAACACACGTCATATTGTTTGTCCAGGTAGAAGTAAGAAAACGTACACTTACAAGCCAGCAGGATCGTGGTAAACAACTTTTATTATAAGAAAGACACAACTTGGGAGAACCGTACCTTATCTAAAAATCCATAGGATGTAAAAGTGAGTCACAATGGGGTTAAGGAAACTTGTACAAATAAAAGTTATTAAAGACCGGGGTATCGAGTCGTGGTACCGGTCCGGGAGGGTGTTCACTCGGAGACATTGTACATGTGATTACATAGATATTGGGTTTCTCTTCGGTGAGAGATTAGAGGTACATACAATCGGTCCCATCTGGTGTGTCACAATGGTTGTAGAGGGGCGTAGAGTCACCGGGTTGTGTTATTTACAAAGGAAGTGAGAGAGTAGTGTCGGTTACACTCGACCAACCCCTCCTCCGCAGGTGTGTCAGTGAGTCCTGGGTCCGAGAAAGGCAGAATACGGAGACACGGGGACACTGGAGAATCAGGAAAAGGTCCAGCCTCCTCGAGCACCCTTAAAAATTTCCCGATCCGGACCTTCACCGTGTGTAGTGAGGACGGGTCAACGGTAAGGGGTTTTGAGTCGGTGTAGTGGGTTCCCCGACGTTCCCTTTGACTCTTTAGTCTGAATGACAAACGACCCTCCTTTTCCTCTGTCTGAAGTCACTTGTGTGTGTGTCGTCAGAGACGGTATGACAGATAAAATTCTTAACACGCACGGACACACAAATGAAGGCTGAAGACGAGTCTTGGGAAGTGAAGGTGGGAGGAAGAAGGTGTAAGGAACTATCTCCTTGCGGAAAGGAGAGACCTCCGAGTACGAGTTCAGACACTCGGGCGACCTCCCTTCAACGGCCCAACTTCTTTCTACCAGAGACACTCGCCTTCACCCCTCGTCCTTACTACGTCGGTGTCACTCTGGACGCTTACTTCTCCCACCTTCGGCTAAAGGATTTTGTACTCGATTTCCTCTAGACTTCGAATGCACTTCCGTCTCGGGACCCGTGACCCGCACGATTCCAATGGAAGACGGAAATACTTGAACCGAGAGCGTTTACAGGTAACTATCTTACAGTATTTGACTCCCTAACGCTTGTTTACATCGTACTTCTAAAGTGGTGAAGTCTCTCTTGAGAACCCTCAATTTAAAATATCGGGAGACTAGTTTGACAGGAGAACAGAATTAGGACACTTAGTATCGAAAAAGGAATAGAGCTGACATAAGAAGACGACTTTGAGTTTTGGAAAGACACTGAAACGGTAATTACCCTTACCTCTTCTCCGTCAGTGTGACAGGGGTTCCCTCAGTAAATTTCTTACTTCTCTTAAATCCAGAAAGGATTCGGTAGACGACAGGTGTAATACTCAGGGTTGGAGAAACTGAAACCTTACCGAGGTCCAAGGGACGGTGAGTGAGATTCAACCCCGGGATTTGACTTGGTCACGGGTACCTCTGAAAAAACACGAAGACATTTCCGACTGTGACGATAGCTGAGAGGTCCTCGGAGTGGGTGCCTACGGTGGGCAGAGAAAAATACCCAGTCACCAACGAAAACTGATTACAACCGACACCAACCCACAGAGGAAGGGGGATGTGGTTCTAGGAGAGACAGGAAACTTGAGAAAGAGTCCTGTGTGGGAATTGGACTTTGTGGGGAAACACAGATCGAACTTTGGGGGGGTGGATGGTGATAAGTTTATTAGGGGTTTAGTCCGTAGAGAGGGTTTCGGAAAGGGTTAGTCGACCTGGTTCCTCCACTGAAGGATGCGGTGGGGTGGGGGAGGTTTTGGGTAGAACAGACCTGAACGGTACATGTGTTAGTGTGCCTTTTGAGAACGTGGTAAAGGAATAATTAGGGTAAAGTGATTAATTGTGTAAACAATAAACAGAACCCGACCAACCGGGTCAGCATCGACAATCAGACTTGGTCACTCAAGACAGACTGTGATCTTCTGAATGATCTCTAGTAAAGTAGGACAAATGTTGACAATTATTAGTACAAGACGAAAGTCCAGTTATTATGAACTAAGTCCAGTTTCTATGAACCAAACCCAAGTCCACTTTAAGTGCTTTGTAGTCTTGAGTTCACTACGGAAATCGAGGTTTCAATTGATTTCCTTCCTTTTCCTTTCAACTCACTTTGGTTGTAAATAAAAATACAGGGGACGGGACACAAACCATGAAATTTGTATCGCAGAATCCCCAAAAGTGGACTTGGGTTATCCTTTATATAGTAACAGGAGTAAGAAATCTACTCCGAGTCTCTCCGATTCCCGAAGGGTCCTTCGTGTCATATTTCTTAGATGAACGGTCACGTCCTCTGTGGTCTCTGTGCCCGAGCTAGGGGTAGAGGTCTTCTAGGGGACCTTATCCCCTCCTTTATCGTTGAGAGGCTATAAGAACGGACCTCTTAGGGTACTCGTCTCCTTGGACCGCCCGATGTCAGGCATCCCAGTGTTTCTCAGTCTGTACTGACCCGTACGTGTACACGTCCTTCTCTCCGATTTGTCATGTAGATTTTAGTTTGGTATGTGGGTACCGACTAGGTACAGTTACATACCGTTTTGGGTGATGTTATACCATTTCATTAATCGGAGGTTAATTTTAATTAATTAAAAATTTTTTGACTTTTTTTTTATTTTAGTTCGGTATTCAAGACCTTAGTTATACGTTTAGGTACAGACAAAAGAAAAAATTTAATTAAATAAAAACCGACGTGACACAGAAACCATGACGTGTACCCGAAAGAGATCAACACCGTTCGTCCCCGATGAGAGATCAACGTCACCCACCAGGTACGGACAAACTTAAATAACCAAGAACATCGACGGGATTCGTAGATCTCGTCCACAATAATGAACGGAATGAATCTTTTGTATCGGAGTCTGGAGGGACATTTACATATACGACTAGTGTCCCCTCTCTCCCACCGTTACTTTTAGGTAGAGAAAATGATCTTTTAATTAAAGTTTATCTATGGGAAGACTACTACTCACAATATCAAAGTATATCCATGTTCTTTCTGTCGTCCATATTACTTTGTACATATCTGTAACGTGAAAAAAAGATATACTACCAAGTTTCATCATAAAAGTACCTCTCTTCAGTATACCGAGTATTCTTGTATTAATCCCGAGTCAAGAAAAGATATACTAACGTTCTTACCTAACGAGACCCCTTTCTGTGTCCCATGATACATACCCGATTCTTCGGAAATTTCTCAGGATAGAGACGTGTGGTGACCCGAACTGTACAACAAAACGTCGGACATCGTCACCTGGGTTCCTCTCAGGTCCCCACATTTTTCCCAAAATCCTTTCTAAGACAATTCCGGTGTTACGTTCCTGAAGACGAAGGACTAATCGTTGACTCTTGTGACAGTCCTGTACATATACCTCACGTAAAATAAAGACCACTCCGATAAAGACAGTAGGTAGCACAGAGAAGGAGGGCGGAGGTGAACGGAGAGTTCGTGGAGAAACCTTCCACCTCTCTACTCCCCGTCCTCCTGTAGCTCCCCCTCGTAATTGTTGAGAAAACTGAAGAGGACTACCAAAGTGGAAACCTAAAAGTTTAAGAACTTCCAGATTTAAGTAAGTACGACGTACATTTTAAATTACTAGTGAATGTACAAAATCGAGTAAAAGTAAAATTGTATCGTTGATCTAAACTCTCTATCTCTGGGACTCGTTCTTGGTGGTCACTTCGGAAAGGGTTTAAGGACTGGTTGTTGTTCATGACTCTATTATTACAAAAAACGACAAAATTCAATGACTTGAACCCTAGTAAACGTTACGTCGTCATTCATTGATTATGTTAATGGATGATCTGTCATTTCCTAAACGGACGTTTTGGTCTCTGAACCCAAACTAGGGACCCAGTCCTTCTAGGGGACCTCCTTCCGTACCGTTGGGTGAGGTGATAAGAACGGAACTCTTAGGATACCTGTCTCCTCGGACCGCCCCATGTCAGGTACCCCAGAGTTTCTCAACCTGTGTTGAATCACTGATTGTGATCAAAATAGATCTTTTCTCTATTTTCCAGACTTAATTAGAGGTAGTATAAAACTAATGTATTTTATAAATTTATATAAACAGAATCTATGGTTCAGATAAAAGAAAGGATTTTCCATTTTATATTAAACGGAAAACGTATTTCCTATAAACTTTATTTTTCATTTACTTATTAGTTTAAAATGTAGAACACACTTTGTACAGATCGTAGTACTTTACATACAAGGGAGATTGTTTACTTTCATTGTTTAGAAATCAAACCAAAAATACGTTGTCTATAAATAAAAATTTACAAAATCTTTAATATCCTTTTTTTTTTTTCTTTAATATCCCTTGATTCCGTAAATCGACTTGTTACACAGGTATCCCTGAAGATTTAAAAGAAGTTCGTTTAGGACCTATATATATACCGAACACCTCTAAGGGAACCCGTAGGGGGATTTAGGATGACATGAAGACCCAGGTACGATACGGGAGTCATTCATCACGACTCAGTGACCCCTAACTCCGTTGTGTCACACCGTCACGAAAAGGAAGATGGACAGAGATGGAAGAAAATGTCACAGTCCTCTACGTAAATGTATATACATTTATCAGAAGTCTTAGTATTGTAATGGATCTATAATTTTTGAAACTGGAAGTTTATGCAGAGGTAAAGGTTTATCAAAGTAGAAGAAATGGACGTTGTTCTAAGTAGATTCAGTAGACTTGAGAACTTCATGACAGTATCAATAATTTTGTATCAGAGTGGAACCTCCCGTACAGTTAACGGTTGTTATCTGAAACATGCTATCTGAATAAAACTAACACAAGAATTGCCATGCTAGAGATTGGGAGAAAATATAAGGAGACAAAAATTTTATGAATAACTAATTAAACAAACCGACACGACCCAGAATCAACACTGTACGACCTAACAAATCAACGTCGTGAATTTGAGAATCGACGTCGCACACACCCTAGATCAAGGGACGGGTCCCTAGTTTGGGTCCGGGGGACGGGACCCTCGGACCTCAGCATCGGGGACTTGATATCCCTTCAGGAAGAAAGAAAAGAAAAAAAAAGAACACGAAGAAAAAATGAAAACTCTCTTTAGACGGAAAACATGGAGGTCATAGGAAAAAGGAGAAAACATCTCTGAAGACTTAGAACTCTTCAATTTTTAGGTCAATTCTAAAAACAACGAGTCATTACCTACTTTACATTGGAATAAACAGATTAGAGTTGAAATTTCATCGGTATGGACACAAAAGAAACCTTCAAAGATTTAGAAGTAAAATTCAAATAATAAAAAATTAAAAAAATAAAAAGGACTCGGGAAAAGAAACGAAAACTGGACTTCTATGTAAAACGTAGAAGTCTCGAGAAAGAGAAAGGGGACAGGACTGAAGTCTCTTGGACCCATGAAGTCGAAACAGGACTAAAGAAAAACCCCATGAAAGACTCCAAGTCGGTAGAGGTCCAGCCTCGGGGTCCCCGACCAAAATGTTTCGAGACCGACGAAGGAATAACCTAATAAACCGAGACTGTATCTTGAAAAGAAGACATTGTCTCGAGGGTATGTAGGGTAAAGTGACCTCTTTCTTTACCGTTGGGTGAGGTCATAAGAACGGACCCTTTAGGGTACCTGTCTCCTCGGACCGTCCGATGTCAGGGACCCCAACGTTTCTTAGTCTGTACTGAATCACTGATTTGTTGTAGATGAATTTATAATTCATTTATTGAGTGGTCGATGAGAATCCTGTCCTTACCCGAAGAACAGTGACAGATTCCCTTATATGGTCCAAAAGAAAGACGAAGGAGTCCACAAACAATTCTTTGATTTTACCAAGGGGTTTTGAACAATGGTAAATATTGTGACCGATTAAACACACACACACACACACACACACAAAAAGAAAAATCCGAATGGATTTATTAAACGAGGAACAAGATAACAAAGTTTAAAGTATTTTCGTTTAGGGTGTCCCTATAGGTCATCTGAATATATTTGTTGTAACACTGCAAAGGGTTTATGAGAAGTTAAGTCGACCCTAAGTGTATAAAAACCTTTCGTCGAGGAGTCTATCTAATCTTCGTCACAATTTATACATTCCTGAATCACCAGTTGACATAAGGATATTTTGAAAAAAAAAATTCGCACATTTCTCATTGAACATCTGATTCGAAAAGTAGTTAGGACATAGAATCTTCCCGTTATTTAAAATAAAATAAAAATTTTTTAAAAATTATATATAAATAAAATTAACCTCCGACTAATGAAATGTTACAACATAACCAAAACGGTATGTACCGTTATTTAAAATTGAACTTATAATTATATATATTAGATGTAGATAGGAATAATAGATAGAAATAGTATATATATGTAAGTGGTATCCGTATATGTAAGAGGATTGGACTGTTTATGAAAATCACAAAATAATATTCAACGTTTACCTCTAATTCTTGAGTTGAAAATCTCAGTTTACCTCGACCTCAACTTAGGACCAAGGGAGTAAATGATTCCATTCAAGAGACTCGAGACCAACGGAGAGACACCTCTGTTACTACGTCTCGGATACTCTGACAATACCCCTAATACACACTATTGTAAATGTTTCGTGAATGGAAACTTTCACTTTCACAGTCAGCGAGTCAACACAGGTCAAGAAACTCTGGACTACCTGTCTTAGGGTGACCCGAGGAGACAGGTACCCCTAAGAGGTCTGTTGTTATGACCTCACCCAAGAAGGGTTGGGTCCCTAGTTTTGACCCAGAGGACGTAATGTCCGTCTAAGAAATGGAAGACTCGATGGTCCCCTCGGAACATGGATACGATGGGTTACCATGACCGACAAGAGAAGAAACGACGAATAATCCAAAAAACTGAGAAGGTACACGTGAACAAAAGACGATCCTTTCTAAGAAAGTATCATTCTTTACATAAATTCATAACGAGACTACTAACTGATACGGTTTCGGAAACTGACACACCTAGTGTTATTTGACCTTTTAAGACTTTCTCTACCCTTATGGTCTGGTAGACTGAACGGAGAACTCTTTGGACAAACGTCCAGTCCTTCGTTGTCAATCTTGACCTGTACCTTGTTGTCTGACCGAGGTTTATCCTTTTCCTCATGCAGTTCCGACATATAACAGTGGGACGAATAAATTGAATATACGTCTCATGTAGTACTCTTTGCGACCTGACCTTCTTCGTGTTCGACCTTAGTTCTAACAGTCCTCTTAATAGTTATTGGAGTCTATACGTTTACTGTGGTGGGAATACCGTCTTTCACTTCTTCTTGAACTTCTCAGGGAGCTACTTTCACTTTCTCCTCTCACTTTTTCAACCGAATTTCAAGTCGTAAGTCTTTTGATTCTAGTACCGTAGACCACGGTAGTGAAGTACCGTTTGTCTACCCCTTTATCACCTTTGTCACCGACTGAAATAAAAACCCCCGAGGTTTTAGTGACGTCTAACACTAACGTCGGTACTTTAATTTTCTACGAATGAGGAACCTTCCTTTCAATACTGGTTGGATCTGTCGTATAATTTCTCGTCTGTGTAATGAAACAGTTGTTTCTAGACGGATCAATTCCGATACCAAAAAGGTCATCAGTACATACCTACACTCTCAATGAGATTTCTGTCGACTCACGACTTCTTAACTACGAAAATTTGACACCACAACCTCTTCTGAGAACTCTCAGGGAACCTGACGTTCCTCTAGGTTGGTCAGGTAAGATTTCCTCTAGTCGGGACCCATAAGTGACCTTCCTGACTACAACTTCAACTTTGAGGTTATGAAACCGGTGTATTACGCTTCTCGACTGAGTAAACTTTTCGGGGACTACGACCCTTTATATACTCCTCTTCCCTTACTGTCTTATACTCTACCAACCTACCGTAGTGACTGAGTTACCTGTACCCAGACCCACCTGAGGACCTCAACCACTACCTCTCCCTTCGGACCACACGACGTCAAGTACCCCAGCGTTTCTCAGTCTGTCCTGACTCTCTGACTTGACTTGACTTGACTACTAGACTATGGTTGAAGTACGAGGACCCACGATAATGTCGAGAAGTATAGACATTTTATATAGAGAGTGTAACTTTATAAATTATTAATCTCTAAGAAAGTATCTTGTATCAGTAAATTTTTTAATAGTTCAAATAAGGTCAACGGTCAAAATGTGTAGTGTACTTTAGGTCTGAGAGGGATGAACCTTAGGAACCCAACCACCTTGAATTAGTGTCTGAGTTAAACCGGTATAGAATGTACCTCGAAAAATAGTACACAAGTAAGTAAGTCCTTTGTTTCCTCTCTTTGCAGTTCCATTAGTTACCGTTTCTCACCTATACTGGTTGGACTGGGATCGGGGGTAAGACAGAAGACAGATGTCCAAAGGGTCTACAACAGACTACGGTAGACTTATACCTCTTTTATCGTCCTCTCTACCGGTCCTCGCCAACACGGTGAACCCGTCCACGCAAATGAGGTAAATTATATCTTTCCTGGGACCTAATGTACCCACATATCCGTCGAGTCATCGACAGACTTGTATTCGAAAGAAGTCCCTAGAGTGGGTCCCAACGACACCACCTCTGACACCTCTCTTCCGTGCGACACCTCTCTGTGTGACACCTCTCTTCTGACCCCTCTTCTGTACGAGTTCGACCTCGGACTGGACGGACGACCCCTTCCCGGTCGACTTCCGAACAAACCTCTCGGGTGTCTGTACAAGGTCCTCCGGACCGCCCGTCGGGGACGGTGTGTTTATCGGTCCGACACACCCGTCCCTCCCCCGACGAGACGGGTCGTACGAGGTGGGGACGGACCTGGGTCGTCCGGTCCACGTCCCCTCTCCCTCTCTTCCCTCTCAAACGTCTGGTACAGGGTAGGGGACGTAACATGGTAACTCCCAGTTCCTCCTTGTGAAGCTCTTCTGACATTCCAATGACAAAAATAAAAAAAATTAAATAATTTATAAAAAAAACGGTATGGTACTTCGTACACCCTAGAATCAAGGGGTTGGTCTCTGACTTGGAGAGGGGAGAGTTACCTCCGTCTCTTAGTATTGGTGACCTGACATTCCCTTCAGGTTTTCAATCATAAACACACACACACACACACATTTTACAGTCTATATTTCCATCTTGTCTTATCTTATCTCATCATAGAGGACAGTTGGCCGAAGTTACCGATATTTGAGCATCGGTTGGAATAAAGAAGATATGGGAGGTTGTAGGGGGGAGTGGGGCGTTGATAAAACTTCGTTCGGGGTCGATAATATGAGACAGTGGTTTTTATAAAATCATAGATAGAGGTCTTCTATTCCCGAAGTTTTATTGGTGATCTAAGGACTTACAAGTGTTTGTAAGGGACTAACAGAGTATGTAAAAAGACCAAATACACTTAACTGTAGACTTATTGAGGTACGCAACGACAACCAAAAACAGAAAATTCTGAGAAAATTAGATACCAAAGGAGGAGGATGATGAAAAAGAAAGAGACATTAAATAAATAACTTCTTTGACAACAAAAAGGACATCTCAAAGGGTGTCAGACCTAAAACGACTAACGAAGGTACACTGTAACAAATTATATAAGGAGGTAAGGACATAAAAGACATTTGACCCTCAATTTAGGTCACCTAACTAACCTAAATTTAACTAAACTAAAAGACCGTTCTGATAAAGTATCCATTACCATATAAGGAGGAGTCCTCACCTCACTCAGTGAGTCAGAACATACAAACGTTGGGGTACCTGACATCGGGAGGTCCGAGGAGACAGGTACCGTAAGAGGTCCAGTCTTATGACTCACCCATTGACAAGGGAAGAGGTCCCCTAGAAGGGTTGGGTCCCTGACTCGGGTCCAGAGGGCGTAACGTCCGTCTAAGAAATAGCAGACTAGGTGGTCCCTTCGGGAGAAGGAGTCCTCCTTACATTATAGGTTAACAGAAAATGAAAAATTTTAACACCAAATTTTTTTTTTTTTTGAACGGTAGGAGTGGTAAAATTTCACATGTCAAATCCTCACAATTCATGTAAGTGTGACCACACGTCGGTTAGAACGTTTTGACTTGGAGTACGAGTAATTTATTGTCGGGAGGTGGAGGGAGACGTGGTCGGGGACCGTTGGTCGTAAGGTGAAGGACAGAGATACTTAAGCTGATGTCAAAGAAGAAAACTTTCCGCCTTGATTCTAAGGTTTCTCTCTATACACACTTCCCAGCATACCTTCTGGTCGATCCGACGTGCCTCCTGTACACTCGTGTCCGGCCGTTCTGGATCTCCTCCTCTGCAGGTCGATTGGATCTCGTTGTAAAACCCTTAGATCCCTATTTCGTCTCTGGTGGCTCATTTGTCCTACGAGAGGTGAATGCCGACGACGTTGTCACTCTGTCCCTTCGGTTCCTTCCTGACCCTCTCCTCATTCTCAGGTCACGGGGTGCGTCTCTTTGTGTCCCGTCACCGAGGACCCTGTGGGAATCCCTCGTCTCTCTACGTCCGACCGAAGCCGTCGTCGACATTTTCCCAGTTGACTCCCCCGAGACAGAGAGGGAAGTGTTTCCGGTTCGCTACTTTCTCGTCCAGGTTCAGGTTCTGCTTACACAGAGGGGCAGGACTGAGTCTTGCCCTACGCAACAACCCCGGACTACCGGGCCGAGTTCCGTCAGGGAAACCAAACCTTATGCACGGGTCAGGACGATGTCGACCACGGGTCCTTCCGCCCCGACCCACCGGGAAGGTCTTCTCTCCGACGTAGGTCGAGTGAACCCGGTCAGAAAGTTTCCAACTACTAGACTTCTCGTCAACGGTCAACGACGTTGGTCTCAGAGTCCAAAACATCAGGACCACGTCAGGGGACCCTCCGTGTCCGCCTCGGGGAGCCAAGGAAAGAATTCTCGGACAACATCCCCCTCCACACTCTCCTCTCACGTAAACAAGTAAGTAACACGAGTATACCGTTATGATTGTATACTTACAAGTGGTGGTACGGTTTACTGATTGTAAGTCACAACGTCTGACCAAAAAGGGAAAAATAACTTCCTAGCAAAGGTGTGTCATAGTAGAACCATGTAGTAACAACAAGCCAGTGAGTCAACACAGGTTGAGAAACCCCGAGACACCTGACATCGTGAGACCCGAAGACCTCGAAGGGACAGGAAGTAATAGAGGACCTCGAACGAGTTTGAGTACAGGTAACTCAGCAACTACGGTAGGTTGGTAGAGTAGAGGACAGCAGGGGAAGAGGAGGACCGAAGTTAGAAAGGGTCGTAGTCCCAGAAAAGATTACTCGACCGAGAAGTGTAGTCCACCGGTGTCATAACCTCGAAGTCGAAGTCAGGAAGGTCACTTATAAGTCTTAACTAAAGGAAATCCTAATTGACCACACTAAGTTATAAATATATGTAAAGTTTTAGTAGTGGTATGTCTCAATAATGTTATAATGACACAAGGGATACGATGTACAATGTAGAGACACTGAATAGATAAAATGTTCTGACAAAAAATAAAAGTATAGATCGCTAAATGGGTCAAAGAGTAAGAACAGTACGGTGGATGATCGGCGTACCGACACCTAGTCAGTAAGTGACAGATATTCCTTTCATTTGTTATGGATACGGTATCTTAACAAAATAACTTACTTTAAAATACACACTTCAATTAAATAGGTGTTACAAATAAATAGGTGTTATTGGTTTTCAAATTTAAAATATAAATAGTAATTTTTTATGTAAAATAGTTTAATAGTTGTTTCAGGAGATTACTGAAAAGTAACGGACGGACTCTTATTCTAAATTGAGGAATGGACTGGATTCTCATATACCTTAAACCGGGGGTGGACTCAGAGACCGGAGTAAGGAATCGTGGGATGACGAGTGAAAGTATGTGTCTGAGAGTGGTGACTTGACTATTAGTTGAAGACGAGGAGTCAGTAAAGTCTTAACAAGGGTGGGTTCCCGGAAGCGTACATGAGCCGGAGGTCCGTCCTTACGAAGAGGGGACCGAGTTTTGAAGAGAACTCAGACGAGAGTTGAGTTTATATCAAAGTAGTATAGATTACGACAGGGGACTCGACGACTGTCAGAGACATTGTCAGTTGATAAGATAAGAGAAAAACTTTACTGGTGAGAGAATAACTTACTCCTAAAGTATTCATATAAAATGAATAGTAAATACAAGGGACGGTTTTCCCTGTATTTCTGATCTTAAAACAGAAGACATAGAGAGTAGATCCCATTACGGACCGAGTCTCCTCCTAAAATCATTCATAAACATCTTGTTCGATTAATAACAACTTTGACAATCTGAAAAGCCATCAGAATAAGAACCTTCGTTTTATGTAAAGTTTGAATTATTAAAATATAGGGTTTCTTATACTAAGAAGTCCGGATATATACAAAAAAATTAATTTTTAATATAAACACGACTCGTCCAGTCAAACATTAGACGAGAAAAAAATTTAGTTACTGTGAATTTACAAAGAAAATATCGTAGTAAAAAGTACCACTGCACCTATATGCTATCAAATAAATTGGTTAAGGGACAGCATATGTATAACTCTTTAAGACCCAATTTCCGGGTAACTATTTATAGAGTTTAAAGGGAGGTCTTTCTGACACCGTTAAGTGTAAAGATGTTTACCATATTTTCCTTAGGTGAATAAGACTTGTCAAAGGTTATGGTTTAAATAGTAATTATTTTATTTGTTTTACGAGTAAACTAGTCACTTTTGTATAGGGTAACAACGAAATCAAACGTAAATCAATGACCACTCACGTTTGACCAAAGGAAACGAAGAATAGTACAATATAAAGAAGGGACTCCTTAACAACGGGGTAGACACACACACGACCCTCCCGTCTCAAGTAACGAAAATGACTAAAAAGATGACACCACAAGTAGAAAATAACTAAATGTTCTCAGTAAAAAAACTGGACCCTCTAAAAACGTCTTTGATCGAGGACACCAGTCACTAAAAATAAAACCGGTCGATTTTTAATAAAGACAATAAAATGATTGTGAGACGTCCAATAACGTAGGTTGTCCATACGGACTATGTGGACACTTCAGAGGTCGTGATACGAAGTAAAAGAGAAAGATATAGTCTTAGTTAGTGATTCCAAAAAACAGAAAAAACAACCAGATTAAAGTGTAGTAGACTTAGTTAATAGAAGACTTCCTGATTGTAGAAGATCACACACATAAAAACAAATTGAGTCTGTTAGTCTCTTTCATAGACGTATTTTAAACGACTTTTTAAGAAGAAGTAAGTTTTAAAACACTACGTAGTAAAAACTTTTAAAATACCATTATTTGAACGTAAATATTACATATGTTTCAACTTTGTTTTTGGATTACCTCGTTTTACACTTACTATCGCCGTTAGTATTCAACGTATTACTTAGGAACTAGTTAAAATTCGAGATTGTTGAAGTGTACGACTACAATTAACATAATGAGAGATTTTTGCGTGACTATGAAGAGGTCACTTTTTACACAATTCCGTTGATTGGAAACAGTGTTTAACGTTCATAAAGGAGGTAGATAACGAACGGAAGATTAAAAGTAAAACCCGGACTCCGGTATATTTAGAGATCAATCCGAATACAGGGTTTTGGAGTCGGTCGGTCTTCCCTTACAAATGGAGCCACTGTGAATTCAGGGTCAGATCCTCCGTACCGAGGGACCTGTTGTGGCCCGGCCCGGTCCCGTAGACTTCGTAGTTTTATTAAGTCTTGATTTCAAAGGGTCTTGTCCCGAAACGACCACCAGGTTCATCAATTCTTAGACGGTCGTTTACGTCCTCTGTGTCCAAGGTAGGAAGGGGGTCATTCTGTGCTGTACGGTGTCCCGTTGATTCGGGCAAATGACGTTTTTGATTCGGGAACGAGACGTCCATGGCTTCGGGTGTC
Organism: Capra ibex; assembly: GCA_006410555.1. Taxonomy (NCBI): domain Eukaryota; kingdom Metazoa; phylum Chordata; class Mammalia; order Artiodactyla; family Bovidae; genus Capra; species Capra ibex. The sequence continues at coordinate 43,922,572 of SJYO01048061.1, read as the reverse complement.
CGGTGTTCTCTCCGGTGTCACTACTCTTAGGACGTTGCTTTTCCTCGGGGAGACAGGCGTTGATCTCTTTCGGGCCCACGTCGTTGCTTCTGGGTCGTGTTGGTCTTTTTTCATTAATTAATTATAGAAAATTTTTTCTAAGGGTCCTGTCAGAGATTTTGTTGTCCGAGACAAATGAATTACTGTCCGAATACCTGATGGGAGACGGTGACTGGGTTCGATAAATTTTAAATTTTATCATTGAGAATTTCTAGGGTTCCTTACTTCCCTATTACTACTTTATTGTACGTCATCTTAAAATAAAGTTTTTAAAAAGAATTGATAAAATAGGTAACAAAAGGTATTTCGGTAGAAGGGAACCCAAAAGTATTCCGGTCACACGTTATCACCGGTCTAGATACCTCTCCCTAAGGACCACTCCCTACAAGACCAACACACACACACACACACACACACACACACACACACACACACACACACTGTCCTATCCTCTCCTGTAGTGGAAGGTAGAGGTTTACGATTAAAAACCGTTTTACGAAGAGGTTATTTATGTTGTCTGTACTTGTAGGAGTGGGACCACTCTGTCGGAGGAACACATCCTACTAACGACTTTGGGAAACGGGTAGAGAACAGTTTTGGAGACCGTTCTGTCCATTTGGAAAAGAACCGGGTCAGATTGAGGAGGGTCCTATATTTGGAGAGAGAGTAGGGAAGCGGAACCTGTCGGGAGGGTGACGGGACAAAACTCAGGGGGGACTCGGTAGGGAGAAGACCTGGTTTACTGGAACTGGAAGGGGTGGATCGGGTCCCGAATTCAGGGTTTGGAGAGGGACCGGACGAAGGAAACATTGGAACATAAGTACAAAAGACCAAGACGAGACACAGATCTCACAGTGTCTTCTCCCTTTCTCTACTCAATCTTCCACGATCCGTCCTCGTTGAGTTCCTTTGCTCGACGGGGTCGGGTCCTCTCTTCGAATCACCATCCTAAGACTACAGGGGTCGAGGGGGTCGAGAGTGGTCACAGAGTCCCTTGGGGACCCGTGAGTCGCCCCCGGATAGGTCCCGTCTTTTGGACCACCGTAGCCGTTCCACCCTGGAACACACGGCTCCCTGACACCGGAAAAGTCGATGTACTCTTGTGGAGTCCCCGTCGTAGAGTCCGATTTGTACCAAGGGAAGTCCTCCGTACCTCGTTCTCAGCAGTCACGAAGTATTTGTCCCGCTGTGCTTACGAGCTGTACTTACAAAATAATTCTTGCACACGGCACTGCTCCGACTCCAGATTATACACGGTTCTTACCGTCGTACGGACGTATTTAGGAACAGGAGCGATACGTCAATTGTGCGGATGGCGTCGGTCGATAAAATCCGAACAACAGTCTAAACGACCCCACGCAGACGTTTCGTCCTGGTCTCGAGGTCTTGCGGTCTGAGCAGTAATTTACTAGAAAGGAGTTAGTGTTCTCAGTAAATTTTTGTGTCTATCATGAGTGGGAGGTTGTAGTCAGGAGAGGAGAATGAACAGTAAAGGATATCTTAGGTCGGGTAGTCGGGGACAAATAATCCACATTTACACAAAAGTAGGCACCGGGTTGCTTTTGGGTTAAGGTTGTGAAGTAACCATAAACGATAAAATAGTAGACAGTGAACACGGGACTCCGTATCACTGGAAAAAAAAAAATTCCATTTTACTCGATACGAAACAGACGAGTATAAAGAGAAAATCGTCTGTGCAGTGACCTGCAGACCTTCTCTCTGTGTCCCTGGACTATCTCAGGGAGGTAGTGTTTCGAGAAGTCCCTGAAGTGAAGGGATCGTCAGGTCACCGATTCTGAGACACAAGGATCACGTCCCCCGGACCCAAGTGAGAGATCAGTCCCTTGAACTAGAGCATACGATGTTGACTTCTAGAATGTACGGTGTCCCTTCTACTTTCTAGGGCACACGACGTTGACTCTGGGTCTCGTCGGTCTATTTATTAAAAAAAAAAAATTTCTTTGTCGTTTCAACAAGTCTAGGGCACCCCGACTTCTAAAGTCTTGTTAGAACTTTCACTTTGATTGGAACGGGAGTTTACACGTTTTATGGTACAGGGTACCGTCCTTAGTTTGACTTCGGTGGTCGGTCGTGTACGTCGTAGTCACTTCAGTTTTCAGAAAATAACTCTTTGATGATACACGGCTAGTAATCAACTTTAAAACTAATCGGTTTTAAACCGTTCTTTTCTGTTGGGAAAAGGTAATAAGTAGGAAATATATTCGTCCAGGATGGAAAAAGTTCAAGAAATCTTATTCTTACTGGACTACACCCGAAGGGACCACCGAGTCAACCATTTCTGAGCCCAAGCTAGGGACCCAACCCTTCTAGGGGACCTCTTCCTTCACCGTTGAGTAAGACCATAAGAACGACCTTTTTAGGGAACCTGTCTCCTCGTACCATCCGATGTCAGGTCCTCCAGCGTTTCTCAGTCTGTACTGAATTGCTGATTCAGTGGTGGTGGATTCCCTATCAGGTGCTTACAAAAGGGTCGGCCGGACGGGACGAAAGGTCTAAAGAGTCGTCTGAGAGTAGAAGTCCCAGACAGGTTTGTCCCCCTTTCTTTATGATTCTCCTTCTTCTTTGAGTCCGAGTTTTATCGTGTGACACGACTGGTTTGGGGTAGACTACGGCGTAAAACGGATAAGACAGGAGTAAAGGAGACAGGTAAAAGGGAATTAGAGATCATACAAAAGGAGGGGTGTCGTGAAGATTGTTAAGGTGGGGAGAAGGACCGGTTGCGCATGAGCCACAAATGTTCCAACCGACCATTACGGTGTTCCTTTTACATTAATATTCTCACAGATAGAACTGTTTGGTTGTCTAAAAATTTGGGATCGGTTGGTCTGACAGTATAATCTTCATTAGAAACAATAATACATAAAATACTAGAGAGTCTCAAATGTCACAACCCTAAACTGAACACTAACAGGACCTTACACCGTAGTCCAAGACAAAATAAAACATTTAAGGTCTTTTACTCTCTGGTGTTCTACACCAAAACCACCGGACGAAAGGTCTCACTGTGTCTATGAGTCCACGATTTACGTACGACAAACTCCTATGCCAGGTACCCTTTGACCGAGTCTATTGGAAATAATATTTCGTTTTGGTTTCTGTAGTGAAAGGGTTGTTTATAGACATATCAGTTCCGATACCAAAAAGGTCATCAGTACGTACCTACTCTCTTGACCTAGCATTTCTTCCGACTCGTGTTTTCTTAACTACGAAAACTTAGGCTCACGACCTCTTCTCAGAACTCTCAAGGAATCCGACGTTCCTCTAGTTTGGTCAGTTAGGATTTGCTTTAGGTAGGACTTATAAGTGACCTTCATAACTACGAATTCGACTTTGAGGTTATGAACCCGGAGGATTACGTTTCTCGACTAAGTAACCTTTTCTGGGACTACGACCCTTTCTAACTTCCGTACTCCTCTTCTCCTGATGTCTCCTACTCTACCAACTCACCGTAGTGACTGAGTTACCTGTACTCAAACTCATTTGAGGTCCTCAACCACTACCTGTCCCTCCGGACCGTACGACGTCAGGTACCCCAGCGTTTCTCAACTTGCGTTGAATCGTTGACTTGTTGTTGTCGTTGTTTGGAAATGAGTAGGACGAGAACCACCCAATGATATTCCTTGACACATTCCTTTTCCATGAAGGTAAGTAAAGACTTGTGTAAATTGTTCTCGTCCCAAAGTATCACTGTAAATCGTGTCTTGTTCGGGAAGTCTCCGGCCCGACAGACGACCCACGGTTAACTGGCCCTCGGAGTCAGAACACGGACTAAGTCCTGTCTGAGTCCCGGCCCTGTGGTTCCGCCGTCCGTCTTACAATTGCTGTCGTCGCCCTCTCCGGGGTATTAGACCCGACCCCTCCTGGTCAAGACGCCTGCACCTCCGTCCAGGGTTCGTCGCCCGACACTCCTCCACTTGTCTCCTCCGGGTCGCGGCGTCTCAGGCCCGGAGCGTACCCTCCGACCTCCCTCCGGACACTCTACTGGCGTGTCCTGTCTTCGTGTATACCCTTCCGACTGGGTCCTGAACAGACCCCTGGACTACGTCTTGCTCTTCTGGTCCCTCTGTCGTCCTGAGTGACTTGAGTCGAGAGTCCTTATTTTTGGTAACGTTCCTGGGAAATAACTTAGAAACTACACGTGGTCCGTGAAGTGGAAGGTATGTAGGTCAGATGTGTTTAGCAGGACGTCGGGGTCCACTACCTCGTCCTGAGACTCCGGGGTCGGAGGGACGATGCTGTGCACGTTCGATCCTGCCTCAGACGGTCCAGACGGGGTCCAACACAGAAGAAGTGGTGGAGGGTAACGACTCACTGGTACGTGCACCGTCAAAGACTCGCTACGTCGTGGACACAATGTCGACAAATAAGTGTACAGGTAAGGTAAGTAGGAAAATCCTTAAGAGGGTCTCTAAACCAAAGACGCTACAACGACTCAGAGCCACAGGGGACCACCCGTTAGACTCGGGTCCCGGCGACAGGGTTACGACTCAGGTACGGTTTCACTTCACTTTCATAATCACTGAGAAACACTGGGGTACCGCAATATCGGGTGGTCCGAGGAGACAGGTACCCTAAGAGGTCCGTTCTTGTGACTTCGTCCAACGGAGCGGGAGGAGGTCCCTTACAAGGGTTGGGTCCCTAGTTTGGGTTCGGAGGACATAACCGTCCACCTAAGAAATGGTAGACTTGGTGGCTCTTCAGGTGCGACTACAAGAGAATTGACTCTTAGGAACGTCTCGTAGTCGGGTGTGTTGTGCGAAAGATAGAAAAGGGTTCGCTCGGATCCTCCAGAAAGCCACGGTCCTAAGACGTAGCACCAAGGGTGCAGGTGACTCAACTCGTGTCTCGTAGCCGTTCCGATCTCGAGACCGTCGTCCCGGGACTACTTCCGAGAGATGACAGGGGAGGTCGAGGGGCAAGACAGACGTCTCACCTGTCGGGGGACACCTAGGGCTACCTCGGGGTCGAGTCCGTCCGGGAGACTACACCGGTCCGGGGGCGTCGAACCCGCTACATACAAAGGAGCCCGGACCTACCGAGGAGGAGACAGGAGTCCGTCTCGGACCGGCTGACGTAGAGGGTCTGTGACCCTACATGGGGGCAGGAAGATATTAGGCCGAGGGGGGTCGTGTCCTCGAGGAATTCCCAACTTGACAAAGATTAAATCAACTTTTGGGGTCAGGGACGTGTCCGAAACCGTGAATAGTCGTAAGGCCCATATAAACGATCGTTTTGTTCGTACCTCACAACCCACTCCACTCCCCTGTATGAACGTCCGACAAACTTAGACCCGGTACCTTGGAAACCTCCCTCGAGTCCGGGTCCCTACCTCGAAACGTTTGTGTTTATAACTCTCTTGTAGACTTGGCGACTGCCCTTTCACCCTCTCTTTTGTTCTGGGTCCTGTAGGGTCCTACCATGTCTCTCCCCTCGCCTGTGTATTTGTAAAGACTACAAAATCTAAGTCTCCTAAGGTTCCTCTCCTGTTGAAGTCCGGTTCCTCTCCATGAAAAAAAAAAGGGATCACTTTAAGTCACTCACAGCGTGATCTGTGTAAACGATCTCTGGACCTTTATGTTTTGCTCAACCTTAGGTACACTCAGTTACGACCCCACTTCCCCTTCAAAAATTCCTCAAGAATAAAATGGGGGACTGAGAAGGACACAGAGGAGTACAGGAGTAGGATTGTTGACCCCCTTCACTGAGAGTAAGAGGACACGTTCTGTTTGTTTAAATCGGAGGCTCTTTAACTTACTAATGGGTCGTAGTAGCTTACACTTCAGACCTGAAGTTTGTCGAGGTAGGAGGCGTGCAATTAGAGGGTAGACGAACGACAGACGGGTAGGGAAACTCAACGACCTCCTTAGGGTCGAGCAAAGTCGGGGCCTTTCTCTGTCCTGAAGTTTCAGGGGACCCTGCAAAGAGGGGACGAGAATCCAGTTTACGCAAGAAGGAGGGTAATAGTTTCGCTACAGTTGAACACTCAGGCAAAAAAGTCGGGGTCGACTACTGAGACAGACTAGTGTCTCCCAGACAGGGACATAAAAGGCCCGAGGTACCCTGAGAGTCAAACGTATAGGACGAAGAATAGAACACGAGACATTACTCACCGGAGAACTGGAAAGAGGTCAAGAGAACGTAGAACTCCCACTTCGGTAGGGTTTTTTTAATTTTTTTTCTGAATGATTAAACTCCGGTATATTTTTGGAGAATCTCATTTCGTCTACAGAAACTACTCATCAGTATGTAATTTTTCCTTAATTAAAATACCCTATCATTAACGACTGTTCGACTGGACACCCATTGTATTTTTAGTCCGGGTATGCGGGTTTGGTGTTCCGAGGCACCTCTCCCCGTCTTTCGGACACCATAGGGTCAGGACGAGTGTCACACACGTTGTCAAACAGTGATTGGTCCCTTCGAGTGTCGTCAGAACCACAGGACCCAAGAGTGATCCCCAGTCAGTGAAACTGTGAAAACAATGGGTCCAGAAACCACAGTAGTGGTTCTTTAGTAACGGTTTTAGGTAACAGATCATCTAAAAAAAAAAAAAAAAACCGACGTGACGTAGAAACAGAAACAACTACGTTGGTCCGAAAGAGATCAACACCAAGCGCCCGAAGAGTAACGTCACCGAAGAGAACAACACCTCGTGCCCGAAATCCCATGCACCAGAAGTCATTAAAACCGAGGGCCCAAGGTCTCGCGTCCGAACCATCAACCCCGCGAGTCCGAATCAACGGAACTCCGTACACCCAGAAGGGTCTAATCCTTAGGTTGGACACAAGGGACTCAACCGTCCCTCTAACGGTGGTCCCTTCAGACTCTTCGAAAACTGGACAAAAGGAGATACTCAAAATCCAGGAATTAAACAGAACTCAATAACAAAAAAGTGGAACTCAATTAAAATATATAACTTAATCTCTTCCGAAGTTAAAGTAAGAAAACATATACCTGTAGGTCAAGAGGGTCGTGGTAAACAACTTTTCTAACAGGAAAGTGGCACTTTACCAGAACTGTGGAACAGGTTTTAGTAAACACTGATATTTACACTCTCAAATATAGAGCCGAGAGGGACTAAAAATAAAAAACGGAGATACCTATACCTTTATGTGGTATGATACAGATCAAGAACTCTCCAAGAACTGGAACTTACACGTGGTTTACAGGTTCTTTGAAGGGTTGTATGTGCGACCCGAGAAACGGGTCTCAAAGGCTGAATCGTCAAAACATCCCCCTCCCTGGACTCTTACACGTGAACATTACTTCAAAGGTTTAGCACGACTTCTACGAAAAGGAAGTGTCTGACAACAAAGTCCCGTTTCTAAACAATTGGGACCCCTAAGCCCTATGGAGAACTCAAAGACTACTTTTGAGAATTCGTAGAGGGAGGGGTTTGATGTGAATAGGTATGTTAAAACGTAAGTTAAAACCCTGAAACATCAGGAAGGTGAGTCGGATTAGGTACCTATAGAATCTTAAGACCGCCTGGAGGTCAATTCTAGGAGAGGAAACCTTCGACCAACGTAATAGTCCCCTTTACGACCATAATTCTACGTCCGAGACGTCAGAATCTTACAACGTTTATTTCGTACGTTGAGACAGGTAAGTAACTAACTACAGTTGGGTAAGTAAGTAACTATATCAGTCATTTATAAAGGACTCGTGAATCGTACATCGTTCGTAGTACAATCCGTTACTCCCATTTAGGGTCGACGGTGTCTCCCGTGTGTCCGTCGCTCACCGTCTTTACACCCGGGTATCCGTTAGTATGGGGAGCACTAGTCACGTCGGAGTCCTCTCCCTGTCCAATTATTTCCGTCCCAGTGTTTACGGAGTTTGGGTCCGGGGTGTTTCAGGTCCGGTGGGTAATCCCCCCTACCGACTACTAGGTCAAGGGTCCGACACACGAGTGACGTCGGGAGTAAGACCCACCCCAGAACACCGAGCGGAAAGACACACTCTAAGGAAGAGACAAACTAGAACCACAGTACCCCAGTCTATTTATTCCACGAGCTTGTTCTCGGAGTACTCCCTGAAGGGACCATAGGTCCCTGATTCGGAATACTCCCTGAAGGGACCGTAGGTCCCTGATTTTGAGGTACGAAGGTTATGTTCCCCGCACCCAAGTTAGGGACCAACCCCTTGATCGTAGGGTGCATCGTATACTGTGTCGGTTGTTATATTAATTTTTGTTTTTTGTTTGTTCGTTTGTTTTTTGGTTCACTCAGTACCTTTCAAAAACCGTCTTTCCCATTGGTTCGGGGGCGACTACTCTTATCAATTCGGTTCCCTGTACCCCTCCCCCACTTGCACGAGACGAGTCACTCTTACCACACAGACTTCCGGACACCCATTTACGGTCCGTTTTCGTAAACCCACCCAAAAAAAAAAGGGGGATTTCTTTACTACCCTCGGGGACTTCCTAAAATTCCTCCCCTTCCTTCTCCGTGTCGACTTTAGTGTCTGTCCACACGAGTCCTGCCTACGTGTCCATACATGAGGCTCCCAACTTAAAATTACGAGGCGTCACTGACGGACCATCCGACGTCAGGTACCCCAGCGACCCTCAGCCTGTGTTGACTCGCTGAAGTGAAAGTGAAAAGTGAAAGTACGTAACCTCTTCCTTTACCGTTGGATGAGGCCACAAGAACGGACCTCTTAGGGTCCCTGCCCCCTCGGACCACCCGACGACAGACACCCCGACGTGTCTCAGCCGGCGCTGACTTCGATGAATCGTCGTCGTCACTGACAGACCTACAGGAATTCTTGAAACAGAAACTTAACCACAAGACACTCACTCACTTCCAACGAGTCAGCACAAGCTGAGAAACGCTGGGGTACCTGATATCTCAGGTACCTCAAGAGGTCCGGTCTTATGAACTCACCCATCGGAAAGGGAAGAGGTCCCCTAGAAGGGTTGGATCCCTAGCTTGGGTCCAGAGGGTGTAACGTCCGTCTAAGAAATGGTCGACTCGGTGGTCACTTCGGGTAAGATATTCATTTCAACTTCCTTGAGACTCAGACTTCAGACACCGACCACTTAAGGACGGGACGGGAAAACAGTGTCCGTCGCGGGAAAACAGGATCACCACGGAGGCTGGCGGAGTCGGAGGCGCTCAGAGTGGCACAAACGTAACTGACGTCCATGGGCTTATAGGAGACAGCCGGTCTAGTTCCTAAAGTTAAGGGTTTTGAGCCAGTGCCTCGGAAGACGTTTCACTTCAGTGAGTCAGCACAGGCTGAGAAACGCTGGGGCACCTGACATCGGGTTGTCCGAGGAGGTAGGTACCTAAGAGGTCCGTTCTTATGACCTCACCCAACGGTAAAGAAAGAGATCCCCTAGAAGGCCTGGGTCCCTAGTTTGGTTCCAGGGGACGTAACGTCCGTCTACGAAATTGGAGACTCGGTGGTCCCTTTGGGGTTTTCCGAGTACCTTTAGTAGGGAAACAAGTAAACGAGAGACCCGGTCATAAGACAAGAAAAGGTAGGACTCAGGGGAGTCCCACGTGAAAACCCCTACCGTCTTAAAAAGGGCAAATAAGAGTCAATTGTACTAATAAGAGTGGGGAACGAACTCCGGGTATACCATCTCCGACACGACACGAGTCTACGGGTCAGCACAGACAAAGAAACGCTGGGGTACCTGACACCGGGAGGTCCGAGGAGACAGGTACCCTAAGAGATTTGTTCTTAGGACCTTAAAGGAGGAAGTCCCCTAGAAGGGGTAGATCCCCGACTGGGATGTAGAGGACGGGACCGTCCGTCTAAGAAAAGGTGACGCGGTGGACCCTTCAGGAATCCGAGGGTCCGCTGGAAGGAATGAGAGTCAGAGAGAAGATTTACGAGGTTTGCCCTTTATAAAACAGCCCGGAATAGGGTACGCAAGTCTAGCAACTCGTGTACAGGCACGACGGACGGGAAACTCTCGGTGAGACGGAAGGGGTCTAGGTTCGGACACGGAGGACCTGTCCTGCGTCGCAGGGACCATCCTTCGTCCGGCCCGTTGTCCCGTACACGGCGACACAGGGGACGCCCCAAATTAGACATCTTCTTTGTAGTTTTTGAAGGACAAGGGTCCCCTTTCCTAAAGTGGGTTGGAAGGGTTAGTTTGGATCATTTATCTCCGCACTCAGTGCAGCACCTCGTGAGAACTTCTTTACCCGTTACTTATCTCTTCGAAAACACTCAGTACACCGGTCTACTCTTAGTGGCTTTTCGTTAAAGGTGTTTCCGTTAGGCCCTCTACGTGGGTCGTGAAGGAGAAGGAAATCTTGTACACAGTCTCCTTCAAGTGCCGGGACCACACACGCTACGGTACCCCCTTGTGAATGGGCCGGGGTGACCCCGTGGAAGTAGGGACACCAAGGGAAGTGACACACCAGGTCTTAGTGTGACTTCGTAGGAAAGTAAGAACCTAAGAGAGAGCCGGGACGTCACTCCGGGTCTAAATGGGGAGGGTGGAGGGGTGAGCACGTACTGCGTGACCCCTGAACCAGTAATTTAGACCAAATCGTGGTTTCTCTCTTGGGATCGGTATTGTCCCTTCAAAAATTTTTAATTAAAAATAACCTCATATCAACGAAATATTACAACAGAATCAAAGACGACATATCGTTTCACTTAGTCGAGATGTATATAACAAATCTATGGGAAGGGTAAATCCAATGACGTCTCGGACTCCTCTCAAGGGAACGATATGTCATCCAAGAGTAGTCAATAGATAAAGTGTGGAGTATAGTCATCACATATGTACAGTTAGAGTTAGAGGGTTAAGGAAGGTGATGGGGAAGGGGGGTGGGAAACCACAGGTATATAAACAGGAGATGTAGACACAGATATAAAGACAAAACGTTTATTCTAGTAGACATGGTAAAAAGATCTAAGGTTTATGTACACAATTATATGTTATACAAAAATAGAAAGACTGAATGAAGTGAGACATGTTGTCAGGTTTTGTACACAACTATATGCTATACACAAGAAAAGAAAGACTAAATTATAGTGAGGTAGTGAGACATGTTCAGAGATGTCTACTGGACTAAAGTGAGGAAAAACACCGACTCATCACAAGGTGACATACATATACGGTGTAGGCGAAAAGGTAAGGAGACCACTACTCGGAAGTCCAACGAAGGTGCAGGACCGATAAACATTTATCATGACGGCACTTGTAACCCCATGTACACAGAAAAATTTAATACCGAATCCCATATACGGGTCCTCGTCTTGACAACCCATTACCCCCTCTAAACTTTCTGTGCATACATAGACTCCGATCTTGCCGGAACCTAAATTTAGATCTCTCACCGATCCGGTGTAGATCTTCCTACTTTTACGACCGCAATCTTTCTTTCCCTCGGACTCTCTCTCCCCGATTCTCTTCCTGCAACGAGTTTGTCCTCTCCTACGCGACTATGTGACCCCGTGCCTCTTACCCCGGTCTCGGGTCCTTTCTCGTCTCCGCGACGCCTCGACTCCCGCGCCCCACTCCCCCTCTTGAGCGGGTCACGGGGAGGTTCCACGGAGAGATAGACCCGTCCCCGCACCGACCGAAGTGTCCGTTCGTTTAAGTAAACGGGACTCAGGGCGCGAGGGTTCCCGGACGCGAACTAAGGTACGAGGTGACAGTAGAGGAACGTTAAACCTTTGTCCCCGGACAGTACAAATAAAACGTGGTCCAGGGGGTTTGTTGTGTCAGTCAGGACCCACCCCTGGGACTTCCAAAAAAGACACGTCCCCGTCTTGTTTCGTGGGACTGAAAGTTTGCCACTCGAGGGGTGGGCAGACCACTCGGTCCTGTCTCCTTGGGGAGTCACCAGTGGTAAGTTCGTGCAGGACTCCGTTGTAAATTAGTCACTTTTCTACGAATTTTTTCTACGGTGAATTTCACAATGTGGTATAGTTCCGGGAAGACCCTTATTTCCTCCAGGTATAACTACTATCTTAGCTAGAAGTCAGATCTAACCTTACTCGAGTAAAAATTATTAAGGTTCCTGAAGGGGCCGTAGGGTCACCAATTCGGAGGCTCGAGGGTCACGTACCTCGTGCCCAAGGTTGGGACCAACCCCTTGATTCTAAGGTGCACGGTTACCGTTGATTCGGTCACACAGAGGTGATCTCTCTTTCGGGCACACGGTGTTCCCTTCTAGGGCGAACGGAGTTGATTCTGGGTCACGTCGGTATTTATTTATTTTTGTTCTTAACGAGAAGAAACCTTATTTTACTGACATAAGAGTATCCTTCACGGTTTGGAAAAGAAGGAAAAATGGACGGGGTTTGCTTGAGTTACATCATCTAACGTTCTCTGTCTGTCTCTTTCTCCCTATCTTTCTCTGTGTCTCTTTTTCATTCTCCCTCTGTGTCTCTCCTCGTGTCCTTTGACCACTGACTAAACTAACTTTTTAGTGTGGACTGAAAGTGTGGGAGTCGTCACCGAGACAAGAGAAGAGTTTCCTCCTGTACCGGTCCGGTAGTACTTAGTTCCTTAGTTCCGTCCCTCATCCCACCCCCCGGGAGTACCGACAGACTAGTGCACCAACTTGGGAACCCGGGTCAGGTCGTGTACGGCCGGGTGGAACTACCCGAGACTGTCGACCTGGATGTAAAATTTAGTCAGAGACCGAACAGAAAATAGGAGTTCCATATTCGACGGTTCTGTTCAGTAGGAGAACCAAAACTTTCTTTACCGGCCCGGGTCGACCGTCAGCTGGTTGGTTCGTCATAAATACCTCGGGAAGACTGTAGGTTCCAGAAGGGCGCGTCCCAGTCCCTCCCTGTGTCTCTCTTTCTTCTCCTCGACCGTTGGGGGCACCCCGTAGTGCTACGTCCATTTGGCCACCCCCACCCCCCGCCCCTGACTGCCCCCCTTGTCTCAGTCTCCGAGGTCGGAGACGACCCTCCCCCGATAGAAATCTCTTGGTAGTAATAGAAATCTTTCGTCATCTTAAATGACACGACTTCTGGGGTTTTTCTTTACCAAGGTCTAAAGGTGAACAAGAGTCGAGCCTAAAACGTAAAATAGAGTCCTTCACAGTGCCCCAATGAAAGTTTAATAGGTTTGTTCATTGACTGAAATTATGTGTTACACGTGTACGATTCAGTGAAGTCAGTGAATCTGAGAAACACTGAGGTACCTGATATCGGGTGGTCTGAGGAGACAGGTACCCTAAAAGGTCCGTTCTTGTGACCTCACCAACGACACGGGAGGAGGTCCCCTAGAAGGGCTGACCCCTAGCTTGGACGTGGAGAATACAGAGGGCGTGACCGTCCGTCTAAGAAATGGTAATCACGGTGGACCCTTCGGGTTATGTGTTATACTGTACATACGTATAAATCATACACACAACGACGACGATTCAGTGAAGTCGGCACAGCCTGAGACACACTGGGGTATCTGTCGTCGGGTGGTCCGAGGGGGCAGGGACCCTAAGAGGTCCGTTCTTGTGACCTCACCCAACGGTAAAGGAAGAGGTTACGTACTTTCACTTTTCACTTTCCCTTCAACGAATCAGCACAGGTTGAAGCGTTGGGGTACCTCGCGTCGGATGGTCCGAGGAGACAGGTACCCAAAAAGGTCCGTTCTCATGACCTCACCCCACGGTAGTGAAAGTTTAATAGGTTCGTTCACTTAATGAAATTATGTGTGATGTTGTATATGTATATGAAAGACACACACACACACACACACACACACGTGGGTACTTCTTTATGGAGAAATGGGGGTTGTTCTTATAAAAAGTAACCAGCTGTAACAGAGAATTCTGTAATTCTTAGAAGTGAAACGTCAACAACTTGAAATATTACGTATACAAATAGGTGTAAAGAGAACTTGTATATGTATACACACACACACGTGTCACGTCTCGTCAGTAATGAGTTAGTTCCATAGCCAGTAATACTAATCAAATATAAAGTAATAGAATCTAAAGGTTGGAAAGGTGGTCCTCCCCTTACTCAGGAGAACCCTTTTCCATTAGTGACGGAATGTTAGTAACGTCCCCACAAACACATCTCAAATTTACAATAGCGAGACAAAAGAAAGAAAAGAAAAAAAGGTAAAGGTAGGGAGGGGGGAGGGACAAGAGTCCAGGACCTGAAAAAAGGTTGAGTATACCAAGAGAGAATTAAAAGACAAATCTGAGAATTACACTCTATTCTTGTCCTCCGACTCTCATACACACACCTCCCACCCCATTCTCCCCCAGACCCTCCTCCCCTGTGGCCCTTTCGACTTGGGACTGAGACCGAAACCCCTGGACCGGTCCCCTTGGGTCACCGACGAGGTTGTGATCGGAGTAACGACAAGCCAGCGAGTCAGCACAGAGAAACGTTGGGGTACCTGACGTCGTACGGTCCGAAAGAACAGGAAGTGGTAGAGGGTCTCGAACGAACTTGAGTACGGGTAGCTCAGCTACTAGGGTAGGTTGGTAGAGTAGGAGACAGTAGGGGAAGAGGAGGACGGAAGTTAGAAAGGGTCGTAGTCCCAGAAAAGTTTACTCAACCGAGAAGCGTAGTCCACCGGTTTCATACCCTCGAAGTCGAAGTAGTAGTAAGGAAGGTTACTTATAAGTCTTGACTAAAGGAAATCCTAACTGACCAAACTAGTGGAAAGTCAGGTTCCCTAAGAGTTCTCAGAAGAGGTTGTGGTGTCAAGTTTTCGTAGTTAAGAAACCGTGAGCCGGAAGAAATACCAGGTTGAGAGTGTAAGTATGTACTGATGACCTTTTGGGTATCGAAACTGATATACCTGGAAACAGTCGTTTCATTACAGAGACCAAAAATTATGCGACAGATCCAACCAGTATCGAAAAGAAGGTTCCTCGTTCACAGAAAATTAAAGTACCGATGTCAGTGGTAGACGTCACTAAAACCTCGGGTTCTTTCATTTCAGACAGTGATAAAGGTAACAAAGAGGTAAATAAACGGTACTTCACTACCCTGGTCTATGGTACTAGAAACAAAAAACTTACGACTGAAAATTCGGTCGAAAAAGTGAGAGGAGAAAGTGATTTCTCCTTGATTTTACGAGAAACAAAGGAGAAGTCGAAGACGGTATTCCCATCACAGTAGACACATAGACTCCAATAACTATAAAGAGGGTGATAGAACTAAGGTAGAACACGAAGTAGGAGGGGTCGTAAAGAGTACTACACGAGACGTATCTTCAATTTATTCGTGATCGGAATCCCGAGTAAATTCGAGAAGATTGGAAGTCAAAAGAATTCTAGTACTCCGCAGAATTCTCGTAATGGACTGGTAACTTACCCTCAAAACTAAGTGTTTTGAGTCTCTATGTTTTAGACATACATATTGAATTTAAAAAATCTGACTTAAATGAAAACAAAAAACATGGGGATAAGACACCCACCGTTTTTGTAGTAGTGAGGTCTCATTTGACTTAGTCCTAAAGGAACTGACTAAGTCAAAGGGGGGTGGACGGGTACCTAGACCCTAATCCAGACTCACGATCCCACGGTTGCGGTGTGGGAGTTCCTCAGTCTGGGACCACTAGAAGTAGAGGGGTAGGACCGTAGACGGTTCTACGAGGGAGAAGAAGGTCCAGGGACCAACGACAGTAGAGGGTTCCAACTGACACCGATTCTACTAGTATAAAGAAGGCCAGAGACAACCAGGGACACCCAGTACGAATCGGGAGTGGACGTCCAAATGACTGAGAAAGTCAATAGAGGAGTGTGGAGGTCCTTCCTCTCGACCGTTTATAAACCTACGATGTGGGACCCCTGTCTCCTCCTGGGAACCACCCCGACAGAATCCGGAAGAGGTACGTACAACCGGTCCGACGGTCAAAATGGACTTGACATAGAGTACGGTAGTCGTACTCTCTTCATGTCACTTTCAGCGAGTCAGTACAGCATGAGAAGCGTTGGGGTACCTGATATGTCAGGGACCTTGAGAGGTCCGGTCTTATGACCTCACCCATCGGCAAGGGAAGAGGTCCTCTAGAAGGGTTGGGTCCCTAGTTTGGTCCCAGAGGACGTAACGTCGGTCTAAGAAATGGTCGACTCAGTGTCTCCTTCGGGTTCTTACGACCTCACCCATCGGAAAGGGAAGAGGTCCCCTAGAAGGGTTGGGTCCTTAACTTGGTCCAAGAGGACGTAACGTCCACCTAAGAATTGGTTGACTCGATGGTCCCTTGGTACTCTCTCGGAGTGGGATTTGGACTATAGGAACTATACCATCGTATAGACACAGATGTCAGGGTTGTAAGGATCGCTAAGAAAGTGGGGGGTGAGGGGAGGGGTACTACCGAAGAGGGAACGGGAGGGATTAACCAGACGTACTGAGGACACCTCACGTTTTTGGGCAAGAATAGACGAGGAAGTAAGTGGACACAGTAAATACCGTGTTTACGACATACGGGATTTAGGAAGTTCTGGAACGAGAAAACTCTGAGTTTTTTGAAAATAGAGACGACACTCTGAGTTCTAGATAAAACTTTAGGTTTTGGACTCACACCAAAAGAAACAAGAGAGATATAAAGACGAAATTGGGGTAACTCAGGTTCCTGTTACTCTTGTCTCGGAGAATGATAACAGACTAACCTAACCCCCCCCCCCCCCCCAGTGTCTTTTATGCTCTCCCTATTTTCGTGTTTGTTTGGGTAAGTTGTTTTACTGGGGGAAGTGTGGCACTACTACAACTTTCGACGGACAACTACCTTCGGAAAACAACAACAACTACAAGTCAACGACTCAACATAGGCTGAGAAACACTGGGGTCGTCTGGTCCGAAGGGACCGGAAGTGGTAGAGGGTCTCAAACGAGTCTGAACAATTAGTTTTCCTTTGTAAATTTAATCATATACCTTCTACTGGTCATGAAACTTCGTTGCAAATGTCTTTTAAGATCAAAATGACGAAGCATAATTTACGAACCCAAAGGTGCAAACAAACAAGTGAATTAGAGGAAACTAGAGAACAAAGTTCGATTATAAAAATCTACTCCTTTGACTTCGGGTTTCTTCAATTCGCCGGACGGTCTCCCTGGGACACCATTCCCTGTCTTATTCTTGTTCCAGAGTGCACACCAAACCGTGTCTCGTTGTCCTTTGTCTTCACTATACTGTATTAGTACATCGAATTTTCCGAGAGAATTTCGTTTTTCATAGATGAAGTTTAGACGTAACGAAACAAGGTGACAAAAGAGACTCAACATACATAAAATAAGGAAGTGTGTGTAGTAAAAATACGTACAATAGATGTCGTAAAACTCTTTAGACTATGTAAAATGGTCCAACCTTTTCAAATAAAAATAAAGTCGAAAAAACTATACCCTATATTAAGTTGGTTTTTCCTGAAAAAAAGTGATCTAACCAAACCAAGTCTTTTTTTTTTCCGTTTTAGACCTTTACTCCTATTGAGTTTACATAGATGGTTTAACACTCATGAATTTTAGTAATAAATTTTTTGTTTCGTTTTGTTTTATCCCTGGGTCCTTTAACAGAACCAAGGGTAAGACCTTGGGGAGGTACTGTACCTGTCTCCTCGGTCCATCCGATATATATCAGGTACCCCAGTGTTTCTCAGCCTGTGCTGACTCACTGAAAGTGAAAGTGAAAGGGTACTGTAGTGTGTGGGTCTCACCCACTTTCTTTTCTCCCTAACTTGGACTTTCAATAATGAGACCCCGTCGAAGGTGTTGAACCGACCGACCAGAGTAGTCTCCTCATCACTCCTACCTTACTATAAAAACGTAAAACCGTTATCCTGGTGAACGGAAGTGGACCCAAGACACACTGTCGAAAACACATTGTTGAGATAAAGTATACGTCTGAAGACAGACATTGACTCGGTACGCACATCCACGATTCACGAAGGTAGCACAGGTCGAGAAACACTGGGATACCTGACATCGGGCGGTCCGAGGAGACACTGTGGTTTTACTTCGGAGGACCTACCTTTGTATGCTCCAATCTCTTCTGTCGCGACCCGTCGGTCTACGGGTCCTCTGTCAGGACTCCGACACTGCGGGAGGTCCGTCCGGGGCGGCTTCAGTTAGTTGGTGTAAACCTTCCGTCAAGGGGACTCGACGTGTCAAGTCTCCCTTTAAGTTCTGAATCAAGTCAGGACTTGAATTGACGAGATAACAGATGATTTTAATCGACGAAGACACTAGAAGTCTACTTGGGTCTTAGGTAGGTAGAAGAGGGTTCGAGTCGGGTCAGAGTCTCCCATCTCTCCTCTTACCTGTCTGGTCTACTGAGAAAGAACCAGTTTCGACCCAGACCCGGCTCCGTGACCCCTCTAAGAACCACAACGAGATTGGGGTGCAACCACTTTGGAGTTCGGGAAGACGACTGGGGTCCAATCGGGACACACGAACCAACGATTCAACCCAGACGAAACACTGGGGTACCTGACGTCGGGTAGTCCGAGGAGACAGGTAACCTAAAAAGTCCGTTCCTATGACCTCACCCATCGGCAAGGGAAGAGGTCCCCTAGAAGGACTGGACCCCTAACTTGGACCCAGAGGACGTAAACGTCCGTCTAAGCAACGGTAGACTCGGTGGTCGCTTCGGGGTCCACTTGGGATGAGTGGAATTTAAGGACAAACTTACACACGGAAGATAGTCTCGTCTGGAGTCTGATCTCTTCTAGGTGATTCTACAAATTACCTTTAGACGGTCAGGGTCCGTCTCAACTGAGATCTGTCCAGGTGTGTTCTCTCTCTCTCCGCTCCTTAGTCGACCTTCGTACTAACTTCTATCGTCCTACCACCGAAGAACCGATCCTACCCCACCAAACATCCTCCTTTCCTTCCTGAACAAACATAAACGGGACTCCGGTTCCCTAAACTAGTTCTTTCGAAAGTGGACCGTACCTCCTTCCTTTTTACGAGACCTTTTGGCCATCTTGGTCAATGACGTCTCCACCGTCCTTCCTCCTGGGACGTATGACGGGGTGTAGTTATCTAACTTTGTTCACCCGTAAGATCATCTCACGGTCAGCCGAACCTTATGTGGCTAGGATAGTCAGTTTTTCCTTCTTCCTGTCCTGATATCCGGACATGTCCTAGAGTCCGATCAGTTGGTCCGATGACACTGAAATGTGGGGTGACAAGGTTTGGGGATATGGAATGAATCGGAGGAAGGTGACTCCTGATTTAAAATATGAGAGGATCTAGAGGTCCTACGGAAGACACATACGGAGCGGGGTCGCAGTGTCGGGTAGAAACTGAAACTTACCCTTCTAGGTAAGCCCCCGTGGTTCGTTGTCGAGTAGACCTGAGGGGATGTTCCCAAATTCTTGGGGGGTCGGTAGAAATCCCTTCGGAACCGAAGACTGGACTTGAGTAAGGTAGACCTTCTCATACCTACAACCGAGGATGTTACCCCTACTGGACGACGACCGGTGGTTCTGGTTCCTTTTTACGACCCTTCCCTGTTTTCGTGAAAAGGTCGACGACTACCTTCGTCCAATGGCCCACAGCTTCTTCTTCCGTGTCTAGACGTTCCTCCTCCATTCCATAGACCCCAAACAAAATTTCTTCCTGTGTTCCCAGGTCTGGGATCAACCCAGGATAGACGACTACCGTTATCGGACTATTTTGTTCCTGTTACCGACAGTCCAATCGGTTTCATCTTCCCGGTAGTTCTGACTTTTCCCCACCACCCTTAACGGTTCACCGTTTAACAACCATGGTCTCCTTGACCGTATGTTAGACCATTCGGTTTGTGTGGTTCACTGGACAGATCCGGTACGACGGACGAGTGTCCAATTACGACGGAGAGTCCATAAGTCTGTTTTTGGAGGCCCATAAGTCGACTTTCCGTACGACGGTAAACTTGTGGACCCTCACCTGAAGTGACTTTACTTTGGAGTGACTGCGATGGTAATGGACGACCAGTACCATACATGCAAGAGCCCTACCCATCTTCGAAAAGGATGGACCTGACTTTCTCGTAGTCTTCATCGGGCCACGGACGAATCCCTTTATCAAAGGTCTAAACCTGTAGGATGGTCGTAACCCAGTCTGTTACTGGGCCGAAAACACGACTAAATCATGTTGTTCATTCGTTTTGAATTTTGTAGTCTACCTTTGACGTGTGACGTATATCCGGGTCTCAAGACTCTACCACCTCACTTGGTTGGCCTGGAATTTCTCTGAGAGGCTCACCTAGTATCTCTGACTGACGAGGACCCACCTGAACGAAGGCTGACGAGACGAGTCTGAGTCCTACTGGGGTGTCAGGGTTCCGATAAGAGGTATGCTTTGACACATACCCCCTGGGGGAGGGTGTTATTTTGTCCACAGTTGTTTAAACGGAGCCCATTCCCCCTTGTTCTAAAGTGTCGTCTACCTTGACCCATTCCATTATTTAGTCCATTGATTCAAACATATTCTTTCCCACGGTAAGGGGGAACCCCTTGTATAAGTACTTAAATGCGAACCACTGGTTCATACCCAGTTTCTAACCTTTGTACTAAACGATCGGGGAACCACTTTCCCGGGAATACAATAAGATTGACGGGGATGACGTCAATTTCAACGTTCATAACAGGGAACCTAGGTAGTATACTCCCACTTCCCTTGTATGTTGCGTCTGGGTTTTTTTCAACTCACCTGTCATGTCTCCCTGGGGCGACTGGGAGCTCTCTGATTCTGGAAGGAATTCTTCTTCCTTTTCTTCTAAGGCCTGCTCAGGAAAGTCCTACTTCGGTGTGTTAGTTGAGGACGACGAACCGGAGTAGTTTCACTAAAACTTAAATTGAAGCAAAGTTGAGTCCTGTTACAAAAGTAGAGTACCCGTGTAAGGATGCGTCTGAAGGTGTTGTGAGGGTTGACGACCCATACACCCCGATACGGAGACAGTCACTACCTACCTGAAGGAACCACCCACAGTGGCGAGACGGTTCCTCTAAAATTTGGTGAGACGAGAAAAGACCCTACTGTTTTTCTCTGAAAGGAGAGAGAACAGTTAGTATTGGAGAGGAACGAGAGAACCACATTCTGGATGTCAGTCATCCGAGCCCAGTACCCCAATGTAAACTATATTTACGGTCACATTGTTTTCGGATTGGATGAACAACATTTAGATGGGGCCATCGGGGCCATTTAGATGGAATAAATGTACGATCCACCTGTTCCAGGTACAAAGTTACTACTCACATAACGACGGAATAAGCATAGGAGATATCCCTGTTGTCTATAGTACTAATTTCATCTCCGGAACTGATTAAAGTGTTTTGTCCGGGAGGATCTATTTTGTTACCTCTTCCGTTACCGTGGGGTGAGGTCATGAGAACGGACCTCGTAGGGTACCTACCTCCTCGGACCACCCGACGTCAGGTACTCCAGCTCTCAGCCTGTGCTGACTCGCTGAAGTGAAAGTGAAAAGTGAAAGTACGTAACCTCTTCCTTTACCGTTGGGTGAGGTCACACGAACGGACCTCTTAGAGTCCCTGTCCCCTCGGACCGTCCGACGGCAGACACCCCAGCGTGTCTCAGCCTTTGCTGACTTCGCTGAATCGTCGTCGTCGTCGTCGTCCATCTTGTTTTCGGTAGGTTCGGAATTTACTTCTCGTTTAGGTTTACTCTTTTCGCCATTAAGGATTATCTTACCGAAACCTGTATGAGTGTCGACGAGTTCCTCCCTGGACACGGTATTAATTCCAACTTACAACACATATGTAAGGACTGAATAGACCGTTACATACCTGACGAAATCTACTGTACTTTTTGGTCCATTTTCGTTACAGTTTACTTTTGTAAGGGAAGACCTGAAGCCAAGATAGAACCCACTTCCCGCTAACCACCTTTTGATATAATTGGTGACAATATCAACGGAACTATCAAGACGAAACACCTGGGACTTAAAATGTTACATAATACTTGAGACAGTGGGTTTCCAACTATACTAAGAGGGTTTAACCGCCAACCTCTCGGTCCCACGTTATATAGGGATACTTACTACGAGTATTATACTCAATTCTCGTAGTTCTCCCCCCTTACTTCTTCCTTAAGTATCCCGGACCTGAGGTAGAATCCGGACAAGTACGACTAGTTCGAGTCGGTGGAAAGGTTACCTGAGACTTGAGACACAAACGATTCAGTGAAGTCAACACAGGCTGAGACACGCTGGGGTCTCTACCGTCGGGTGGTCCGAGGGGGCAGGGACCCTAAGAGGTCCGTTCTTGTGACCTCACCAAACGGTAAAGGAAGAGGTTACGTACTTTCACTTTTCACTTTCACTTCAGCGAGTCAACACAGGCTGTCAAACTCTGAGGTACCTGACGTCGGATGATCCGAGGGGGCAGGTACCCTAAAAGGTCCGTTCTCATGACCTCACCCCACAGTAACGGAAGAGGTTTGAGACACAAATCACGGATACTTTTGTTGTTGTCTTCCTATTCTGGGGGAGTTCTGTCCTCTTGGAACTTCTAGCATAGATCCAATGAGTAACGGATTCTCTTTGGTATGTGATTAGTGGGGAAGGAGGTCTGTCCGGTATTTAAAAAGACATAGATAGTCTCACATTGGCCCAAATAGCTAATAACCGATTATAAACTGACAAACTCGTGTACTCGTGTATCGTGCACTTACTACCCCAATAACCCTACCATAAAAGGAACCAAAGACATTAAACATCGAGTCTACCATTTCTTAGACGGACGTTACGTCCTCTGGACCCAAGCTAGGGACCCAGTCCTTCTAGGAGACCTCTTCCCTGACCGTTAGGTGAGGTCCTAAGAACGGACCTCTTAGGGTGCCTATCTCCTCGGACTGACCGATGTCAAGCACCCCAGCGTTTCTCAGCCTGTGTTGATCCACTGATTGGGTGGGTTCCTTTAACCTCACCACCCAAGTCCGTGCATGTGTACTCCATATTTTCTAAAAGTGTTTACGACCAGTCCCAGGAACCGATTCTCCTCTGAGACGGAACCCGGGCGGCCACACTATTTGACGTGAGGTGACAGACGTAACAGGAAGGAACTAAGGGCCTTGCACACCGATGTTGTTTCCGTGAAGGTCCGCAAGGTCCGAGACGTGGTGAGACAGGGACGGAGGGGAAGGTCCGAATGAGGGGTGGAGAGACGACACTTACGAGACACGAGACCAGTAAGAAGGTAGGAGAGGACGGAGACGTAACCGAGAGTGGGGACAGACCGCACAGGATGGTGGGGGTGCGACGACGAGTTTCAGATTTTGTGGACACCAGGAAGTCCTGAGTGAGTCGAGTACGTGGGATAGGGGGTCAGATCCAACTCTTGGTGACGAGACCGAGGGGTCGGAGGACCAAATGGAAAGGTCCATGAGTGTACAATGTACGCTCTGAGGACCGGAAACCGTTGGGAACACCCATACTCCTACAACCGTGATTGCGGACCAGGACCTAAAGTCACGTCTAGGGGGATATGTGTGATTCAAGATGAACTACTGGTAGGTCCCTCTGTCTGGGAATTAGCGGGGGTCCACAATGACAGTCACGGGTCTTCGGGTGCACGCCGTCTCTGGTCCGTACCCCGGTCCGAGGGGTCCTCGGCCCTCCGGTGAGTCCGAAGGTCCTCCCGTCACTGACTCAGTCTGATGGGGAACCTTTTTAGGTCTGGAACGGGAGAGACCCTCCTCTCGAACCGGACCCTATAGGCGACGAACGGGTTGGTCCAAAGAGGAAGGTTTAGTGGACGACGACGACGACGACGACGACGACGATTCAACACAGTTAGCACAGGTTGAGACACGCTGGGGTATCTGCCGTCGGGTGGTCCGAGGGGGTAGGGACCCTAAGAGGTCCGTTCTTGTGACCTCACTCAACGGTAAAGGAAGAGGTCACGTACTTTCACTTTTCACCTTCCCTTCAACGAGTCAGTACAGGTTGAGACACGCTGGGGTACCTGACGTCGGATGGTCCGAGGAGGTAGGTACCCTACGAGGTCCGTTCTCATGACCTCACCCCACGGTAGCGGAAGAGGTAGGTTTAGTGGATGTTAGACCATTGGGTGGAGTACCGTGAGGAAGGTTCGTTACCCATCCCCTTACCTCTCGTCAGTTCGTCCGGAGAAGGAAGTAGAGGAGGGACCTTTCACCTTTCTCTTCCGGGAGGGAAGGTCCCTTTACACTTCTTTTCTTGATTCACACAGGGGTTGTGAGGACACCGGGTTGGCATTTCTTAGACGGCCGGTCACATCCTCTGGACCCAAACTAGGGACCCGGTCATTCCAGGGGACCTCTTCCTTTACCGTTGGGTGAGGTCATAAGAACGGACCTCTTGGGGTATCTGTCTCCTCGGACCATCCTATGTCGGACACCCCAACGTTTCTCAGACTGTGTTGACTAATGGGTTGTGAACGTGAAAGATCTTACGTGGACCGACGTCGACTGACGGTAGGAGAAGGACTAGAGGACCCTCAGGGCGGAACTCCTAACATGGACGTATGGGAGTCAGAGATTCGGAGGAAAAGGGGTCTAGAGGTATCGACTAGTCGGTGCTACTGGGTACTCGTGGAGAAACTAGAGAGGGAAGACGTAGGAGTGTCGGTAGAGGGAGGAAAGGTCTAGAGTAGTAAAAACCGGGTCCCTAACAAGGTCGGAAGGTCGTCCCAGGTCACGACTCTCGTCGAGCGGTATGAAAGGACCTCGTTAGAACAGGTCTACAGCTTCACTGGTAAAGTGAAGGACGAAGTTTGGGAAACGTTCGGAGGAGTACCGGAAGNGTGCTACTGGGTACTCGTGGAGAAACTAGAGAGGGAAGACGTAGGAGTGTCGGTAGAGGGAGGAAAGGTCTAGAGTAGTAAAAACCGGGCCCCTAACAAGGTCGGAAGGTCGTCCCAGGTCACGACCCTCGTCGAGCGGTATGAAAGGACCTCGTTAGAACAGGTCTACAGCTTCACTGGTAAAGTGAAGGACGAAGTTTGGGAAACGTTCGGAGGAGTACCGGAAGTCCGACTTTATGTGTTCCGAGAAGGACCGTAAGGTCCGGAAGGTGGTGAGACAGGGACGGAGGGGAAGGTCCGAATGAGGGGTGGAGAGACGACACTTCCGAGACACGAGACCAGTAAGACCTACCAGAAGGTAGGAGAGGACGGAGACGTAACCGAGAGTGGGGACAGACCGCACAGGATGGTGGGGGTGGGACGACGAGTTTCAGATTTTGCGGACACCAGGAAGTCCTGAGTCGTGTACGTGGGATAGGGGGCAAGATCCAAGTCTTGGGACGAGGCCGAGGGGTCGGAGGACCAAATGGAAAGGTCCATGAGTGCACAATGTTCCCAACCGTTGGGAACACCCACACTCCTACAACCGTGACTACGGACCAGGACCTAAAGTTACGTCTAGGGGATTATGTTTGATTTAGATGAACTACTGGTAGGTCCCTCTGTCTGGGATTTAGTAGGGTTCCACACCGACGGTCACGGGTCTTCGTGTCGACGTCGGTTCTAGTCCGTACCCCGGTACGAGGGGTCCTCGGTTCTCCGGTAGACCCGAAGGTCCTCCCGTCACTGACTCAGTCTAACGGGGAACCTTGTTACACCTGGAACGGGAGAGACCCTCCTCTCGGACCGGACCCTTTGGGCGACGAACGGGTAGTCCAAAGAGGAAGGTTTAATGGTTGTTAGACCTTTTGGTGGAGTTCGGGGAGGAAGGGTCGTTACCCATCCCCCTACCTCTCGTCAGTCTGCCCGGAAAAGGAAGTAGAGGAGGGACCTTTCACCTCCCCCTCCCGGGAGGGAAGGCCCCTTTACACTTCTTTTCTTGATTCACACAGGGGTTGTGTGGACACCGGGTCTGGGACTTCTTAAACGGTCGGTAAAGTCCTCTGGAGTCAAACTAAGGACCCGGTCATTCCAGGGGACCTCTTCCTTTACCGTTGGGTGGGTCCATAAGAACGGACCTCTTGGGGTACTTGTCTCTTCGGACCGTCCTATGTCGGACACCCCAACGTTTCTCAGACTGTGTTGACTAATGGGTTGTGAACGTGAAAGATCTATCTTAGACCGACGGTAGAAGAAGGACTAGAGGAACCTAAAGGCAGAACTCCTAACATGGACGTATGGGAGTCAGAGATTCGGAGGAAAAGGGGTCTAGAGGTATCGACTAGTCGGTGCTACTGGGTACTCGTGGAGAAACTAGAGAGGGAAGACGTAGGAGTGTCGGTAGAGGGAGGAAAGGTCTAGAGTAGTAAAAACCGGGTCCCTAACAAGGTCGGAAGGTCGTCCCAGGTCACGACGCTCGTCGAGCGGTGAGAGAGGACCTCGTTAGAACAGGTCTACAGCTTCACTGGTAAAGTGAAGGACGAAGTTTGGGAGACGTTCAGAGGAGTGACGGGAGTCCCACTTTCTGTGTTCCGAGAAGGACCGCAAGGTCCGAGACGTGGTGAGACAGGGACGGAGGGGAAGGTCCGAATGAGGGGTGGAGAGACGACACTTCCAAGACACGAGACCAGTAAGACCTACCAGAAGGTAGGAGAGGACGGAGACGTAACCGAGAGTGGGGACAGACCGTACAGGATGGTGGGGGTGGGACGACGAGTTTCAGATTTTACGGACACCAGGAAGTCCTGAGTCGTGTACGTGGGATAGGGGGTCAGATCCAACCGTTGGGCACGAGGCCGAGGGGTCGGAGGACCAAATGGAAAGGTCCATGAGTGCACAATGTGTGCTCTGAGGACCGGAAACCGTTGGGAACACCCATTCTCCTACAACCGTGATTGCGGACCAGGACACAAAAGTCACGACGACGACGACGACGATTCCGCGAAGTCAGCACAGGCTGAGACACTCTGGGGTGTCTGCCGTCGGGCGGTCCGAGGGGGCAGGGACCCTAAGAGGTCCGTTCTTGTGACTTCACCCAACGGTAAGGGAAGAGGTTACGTACTTTCGCTTTTCACTTTCACTTCAGCGAGTCAGCACAGACTGGGAGTCGCTGGGGTACCTGACGTCGTAAGGTCCGAGGAGGTAGGTACCCTAAAAGGTCCGTTCACAAGATCTCACCCCACGGTAACGGAAGAGGTCAAAAGTCACGTCTAGGGGGATATGTTCGATTCAAGATGAACTACTGGTAGGTCCCTCTGTCTGGGAATTAGCGGGGGTTCACAATAACAGTCACGGGTCTTCGGGTGCACACCGTCTCTGGTCCGTACCCCGGTCCGAGGGGTCTTCGGTTCTCCGGTAAACCCGAAGGTCCTCCCGTCACTGACTCAGTCTAACGGGGAACCTTGTTACGCCTGGAACGGGAGACACCCTCCTCGCGGACCGGACCCTTTGGGCGACGAACGGGTCAGTCCAAAGAGGAAGGTTTAGTGGCTGTTAGACCTTTTGGTGGAATTCGGGGAGGAAGGGTCGTTACTCATCCCCCTATCTCTCGTCAGTCTGCCCGGAGAAGGAAGTAGAGGAAGGACCTTTCACATCCCCCTTCGGGGAGGGAAGGCCCCGTTACACTTCTTGTCTTGGTTCACACAGGGGTTGCGTGAACACAGGGCTGACATTTCTTAGACGGTCGGTTACGTCCTCTGGACCCAAACTAGGGACCCGGTCATTCCAGGGGACCTCTTCCTTTACCGTTGGGTGAGGTCATAAGTACGGACCCCTTGCGGTACCTGTCTCCTCGGACCGTCCGATGTCGGGCACCCCAACGTTTCTCAGCCTGTGTTGACTCGTATCGTGTAGACGTGTGGATCCATGGGTCGTGGCTCTAAAATTAGGAGGGGAATAAGAGACATATGGACCTTCAGTCGTACCACGGCTCGTACATCTACAACGAATTATTTACAAACGGACTATCACGTGATGGGCTTCTCTTTCGTTGCACACGTCATTTCACCGACTCCTACACCGCGAGACTTTAGGCTCATGGACTCAAGTCTCAGTCTGAGGTAGTGAATGACACGGTGGGTCTCGTCACGAAGTGGACTATACTACTGAAAGAATGGAGTTTTTACTTAAATTCTTGTCACGGATAACAAAATCCCATAACTCTTACTTTAATAAATTATACACATTTGGTTTCATCTGGTCCCGAACCACACATCATGTATGAGTGCACCACAGTCGAAGGACATCTCTACAACGTGTGTCCTGGATTCGACCATGGGTTCGGTCCGTAAGCCTCTTGAGGAGAATTGAGAAGAGTCAAGGAATCACTCTTAAGAAGAATCACTACTTTAGATGTACATTTGTATGTGCGTATTCGTCTATATATCCATACACCCATACATATGTGCATATTAGTCTGAAAATTATGAGACTACAATTACAGGAAAGATGAAAAAAAAAAATTAAACTGCCACAGTCCAGAATCAACGTCGTGAGTCCCAGAGACAACTCAGTGCTCCTTAGAAAACACCACCGAGTTCCCGAATCTAAGAGACTCCGTGGAATCAAGGAGTTGGTCCCTAGTTTGGGTAAAGGGACGTGACGTTCCGTATAACAAATGGTGAACTGGTGGTCCCTTCAGGGGAGGACAGACGATAAAACTATAATTTTACAGGGCACAAAGTCCTTTACTGAGACTATTCGTTACTAGTAACAACAAAAATGATAGAGTTTTTTGGTTTGATTTGGACCGAGGGGGTTCACGTGAAACTCTATAATAAGGACCAGACACTCATGTTTTCGGATCCTTTATGAAACAGTGACCCTCACCCCCCGCCAAAGAGAGGGAGGACTACAACGTCTTACCTACTGTCACCAAGGGTTGGAACCGACGTGTTAATCGTAGTGTGACTAGGGACCCAGACCGGGGGGTCCAAAGATTGTGTTATCCAGATCTACGGTCCTGAAATGTTCAACCGGTGCCTGTCGGTCCATTCACTCGAACCTGGTTCTCGGTTTGTCACTGGTAAACAAAGGAAAAAAACAAGAGATTAGTTTATGGGTTTATGAAGTTATTAAACCGGTGGAATACACTGTTCAACTGAGTAACCTTTTCTGGGACTACGACCCTTTCTAACTCCCGTCCTCCTCTTCCCCCACCGTCTCCTACTCTACCAACCTACCGTAGTGGCTGAAATACCTGTACTCAAACTCGTTTGAGGTCCTCTATCACTTCCTGTCCCTTCTCACTACCCGACGTCAGGTACCCCGGCGTCTCAGTCTGTTCTGAACCCCTGACTTGTTGTTGATAGTTTATATACGAAGAAAAAGAAATAATAAGGGTCTCACTTTTTACCTAGTCTATTTTTGTTTGTCATCAAACGACTTTCCCGTCTCTTACCTTTCTTTTACAGTATTTCGTAGACTGAATATTAACTAATCGTAAACCTTTGGCATAGAGCAGTTGTTTGAAGAGAGAAATATGACGGATCCAAATCCTTAGGGAACTAAGGTTTAACGCAAACTATTCTAGAGTAAGAGAAGGAAGAACAAAGTAAACATTTGTTTAAAAGTGAAATTTTTTCACTTTGTTGTGCTTCTTCGTTTAGAGA
Organism: Capra ibex; assembly: GCA_006410555.1. Classification (NCBI taxonomy): domain Eukaryota; kingdom Metazoa; phylum Chordata; class Mammalia; order Artiodactyla; family Bovidae; genus Capra; species Capra ibex. The sequence continues at coordinate 43,893,127 of SJYO01048061.1, read as the reverse complement.
GTTTTATAACGGTTTCACAGAAACCATAAGGAGAAGTACGGTACTAAGACTGTAGTAGGTTTTGTAAACCAATGGGTCTTTACAGGAAGGAGAACCGAAAATTTTACGGAATATATGATTCTATGTTAAGATTAATACAAAGTTTATTCTTGGTATACAAAATTTGTGACATGTAACTTTAGAGAAGGACTTAGAACAAATTTTTGAGAATCCTCACTCACCGTAAAAACCGAGTGGGAAGGGAGTGAGAAAGACATATAAAGGGTGTCTAAAATTGTAGGAGTTTATAAAAAGGACCCTTAAACTTTTAAACGGAGATTGTCTTTTCGCAACTGTAGTTAACTGAAAAGTGTTCCGAGTTGATACTCGTACTTCTTTTCTTTCGTAATTAAAGAGGAAAACGGTGGTTCCAGGTATATCAGTTTCGATTCAAAAAAGGTCATAAGTGCATGTCTACACTCTCAACCTGGTATTTCTTGTGATTCACGGTTTCTTGACTGCCAAAGTTTAACACCACGACCTCTTCTGAGCACTCTTATGGAACCTGTCGTCTCTCTAGTTCGGTCATTTAGGATTTCCTTTAGTTGGGACTTATAAGTAATTGTTCTGACTACGACTTCGAGTTCGAGGCTATGAAATCGGTGGACTACACTTCTCGGTCAAGTGATCTTTTCTGGGACTACGACCCTTTCTAACTTCCGTCCTCCTCTTCCCCTACTGTCTCCTACTCTACCATCCTACCGTAGTAACTGAGTTTCCTGAACTCAAACTCGTTTGGGACCCTCTATCACCTCCTGTTCCTTCGGACGTACGACGTCAGATACTCCAGTGTTTCTCGGCTGAATCGGTTACCTGTCGTTGGTTAAAGAGTCCCTCGTTGTAGTGATCCCAAGCGGGAAGAGTCTTGGTCTTTTATCGAACTGCTGGCTAGGGGGTGGAAAGACGAGACGTCTTGGAACCGAAAGTGGAAAGAACATTTACCGTCTCCGGACGAAACAAAATTGTCAGAGAGATTGAGTCGGAATAGGACGGAATTCGTAAGTGATTCGGTTACAGTGTCCCTTCACGTTTCATTATACCCTTGTTAATCGGAGTCGAATCTTATGTTCAAAGAAAGAGAGAACCCTAGACCGGTTTTGGGATGACCGACCTCTAGTGCACAACCAGATCTAGTTCAAGGGTACAGCACTTGATATAACTCCGTCTCACAGATTGGACGGACCCACCGTTACCGACCCCAGACTCGTACTTCCCTCGGGTCGATTCCTCTCTTCTTATCTTTGTCTCCGAAGGCCACAAAAGTCTCCAGTTCCGGTGACGACACAAAGAATCAAGGTTGACTCCAACGACGTCTCCTCTGTTCTAGTCCGTTTCCCCACCCCTGGCTACCGGCACTGGAGAGACCAGTCAATGAGACAGGTCTCCGCCGATGAGACCCTCCGTCACACCTCTTCTACGAAAGTACACCAGAAAAGAAAATAGGTATCCTCTCCGGATGAATCTTTCCCAAGACTTCTATGTGGTAATAAGTGAGGTGACTGGCCACACGTCTCAGTCCCTCCCAACCCCCGTGACCAGTTCAAGTCGTCATTAAAAGAGGGCGACCTGGCCATGGTTCACTTCATACCGGGAGTCCTATAAAAGGTAAAAGCAGAAGACGGACTGAGGGAGAAGAGGGTACAGAACAGTACCGACCCTACAAGACACGAAAAGGTGGGGTCGTGACCAAGGGTTCCTTTAGATCCCACTGTTCCCTCAAGAGGAGAGTACTCAACACTAAGAGACACAGACGAACACATAGAAAGGTGAAACCCCTCCAATCGTCAAAGGGACTCAAGAGTGAAGAGAAAGTCTAAATTCTTCTCACGAACTAAAAAGTCACACAAACCAAAACATGAACAATCCTATCTCATCCAGAAGATTCCAATGTACGACTACACTACAAATCAACGATTTAGAACAGACTGAGAAACACTGGGGTACCTGACATCGGGTGATCTGAAGGGACAGGAAGAGATAGAGGACGTCAAACGAGTTTGGGTACAGGTGACTCAGTCACTACGGTAGGTTGGTAGAGTAGGAGTCGGTGGGGGAAAAGGAGGACGGGAGTTAGAAAGGGTCGTAGTCCCAGAAAAAGTTACTCAGTCGAGACGTAGTCCACTGGTTTTACTACCTCGAAGTTGAAGTCGTAGTCAGGGAGATTACTTATAAGTCCCAACTAAAGGAAATCCTAACTGGCCAAACTAGAGGAACTTCAGGTTCTCTGAGAATTCTCAGAAGAGGTCGTGAGCCTAAGTTTTCGAAGTTAAGAAACCACGAGTCGGAAGAAATACCAAGTCGAGAGTGTAGGTATATACTAATGACCTTTTCGGTATCGAAACTGATATACCTGTAAAGAGTCGTTTCACTACAGAGACGAAAACTTATACGACAGATCCAGACAGTATCGAAAGGAAGGTTCTTCGTTCGTAGTAAATTAAGTACCGAAGTCAGTGTCAAGTGTCAGTAAGACCTCGGGTTCTTTTATTTCAGACAATGAGTAATGTCCGCTCGTACGATTCAGTGAAGTCAACACAGGTTGAGAAACGCTGGGACACCTGACATCGGGTGGTCCGAGGAGACAGGTCCCGTAAGACGTCCGTTCTTATGACCTCACCCAACGGTACGGGAGGTTAACAGAGGTCACCTCAAAAGAGGACGGATAACGTCGACGTTAAGTCGGAGACATGGGTCCATGGATTGCCTTAGAGTCGCTGTCTCAAACCCCACTTCATCTTTTCTTATCGAATTAACGAAGCGGTCCGTTTCCCCCGGTGTCACCCGATTAAGGAAGTTTTGAAAAACAGGGTTGTCCTTCTCCCCCATCACTTCTTAAAATGCCAGGACCAAATTTCTCGTCTCACACTAGTCGAACACCTGTGAGAAGACCGACAAACCACCACCCCATTACCCTCAGTGACCTCTTCGGGTCAACAGATACTTCGGAGACAACGTTCTACCACAGAGGAGAGAAGAAACTTTCTTCCCTTTCATCTGTCCTTTGGGTTAACACCTCTCGAGACGACAAAAATAAGAACCAAAAGGTAACGGAAGGAAGACGTTCATATAATCTCTTGGTAACCTCTCTCTTTTGATACTTCACAACGAAAAATCTTTACTGATACTTTCGAAAATAGAGACGATATTGGAATTCTCGGATTCGAGATATGAAAAACTTTAAAATCCCTCTCACTCGGAAAACGTTCTTCCCCCTGGGGAAGGTCTCGGGTTTTGACCCGAGAACAGATTGTGAGTCATTACTTAACAGGTTCCTCTGTGTACACGACTGTTTCGTTCTCTAAAAAATAACCCGTACCCACGGACCCACCTCTCGTCATCTCATTCCTTTGGGTCCTATTGTCGAGACGGTACACCGAACCCAAAATACCACTGCCCTAATCAAAGACCCAACAGAAATCGGTTAGTAAGACTGAGTCTCAGGAAGGACCACCATGTACGGAACAAGTCGGTTATACCTACGGTCGCTCTTCCTAAGACCCTCCATCAGTCTGTACACCACAGAGGAAAGCTGGAAACGGTTTGAGAAGAACAGTCACCACCGGATAATCAAGGCACAAGGAATGGTCCTGGAGGACAGTATTTTGTTGAGTACGTTTACCAATGAGACCACGGACCGGTCCCGCCCGTCAACGTCAGTCACACGAAGGGGATTGTTCGGACATTAAAGTTCTATACAATTTATCCTTTTAAGCTTGGTGCAGAAGGTTCACGGGAAGAAGTATTTAGATAAACCTTAGTTCGAAATTTTAGTGGTGGTCGTTTAGTAAAAGTATCGGACATACCGTTGACTTGAAAGAAGATAAATTAAAAAGTCGTGACGAAATAATATTCTGTAGCCAACGTTTTTTTTTTTTCAATAAACATAACATTCGACTTTTCTTACTCTTAGTATCTCATCTACTCGTTGTTAGAGAAGACTCATACCGTTCTTTTTATTCTGTAAAGTTGACACGGAAATCTAAGTCAATCCAACTACCTTTGTTTATCGGGGTCCAGTAAGCGGAATTTTGGATTAATTTCTTTGTTTGTTAGACGGGTGGTCTCCATATCCTTACCATATCTTAAATTTCTGAGTTCTCTGTGAAAAAATATTGTTAATTGGACCCCATAGGAGAATACGTGTAACTACTTCAGAGGAAATACATAGCAACCCTTCCAGGGAACCTCCTCCGTTATCCATAAAAACGAATCTCTTAGGGTACCTGTCTCCTCGGACCGCCTGATGTCAGGTACCCCAACCTTTTTCAGCCTGTGCTGACTCGCTGATTATGATGATGATTACCCTCATCCGCAGTAGTTGGAAGACCAAGGTCGGACAGACCCCAGACGCACGAACACCCGTCGTGCGTCAATTGGAAGAAAGTGGAGGACCCTCAAAAGTACAGACATTTCGTCGAGTTTCTATAACAATACATATAGGGAACTCCCCCTTGGTTCTGGGATGGGGTTCCGATGTGATAACAGAAAACTAACGAGGAGTTTGGGGGAGGGAAGGGACTAATCGTTGACAAACTTGGACGGGAAACCTTGTGTCCCTTCCAGTGTCTCCACCTTACTTCGGATAAAGGACGTTTGTTTTTTTACACACCCCCCACGCCCCCGCACCTCGCGAGACCCGTGTCTTTCTGAAAACACGGGTCCTCGGGATGTTCCAGGACGAGTCAAAGTGATAGGTGTTTCGTGAGACTTATCTGGACTCTTAAACTTATCGACTTTGAACCATCAAGTGAAGTCTATCAGAAGGACTAGAAGTTCCAAGTCTTCTTGAAAGATCTTTTTCAATTAACGTACAAACTTTTCCCTGACTCAGGAGATCCCAAACCCCCGTCTCTACTCCAGAGTCTGTCCCCACACCCTTCCGAATGACCAGGAATTGGAAGGTGAACGTGACTGAGTATAGAATTAAGGGTAAACCACACTCCTCCTGTGGTTAAACTCTTTGATTCTACAAGGGAAGATACGGGATCCGGGAGTTTAGGGTTTAAGTTCAAGAAGACCAAACGGAAACAAAAAACCGTTGTCGTCGACGTTTTCAGAGACTTAAAGAAGTTCGAGGTGAAAGGATGTCTCAAGTTGGATCTTTTAAGGAAGATCCCATAGACTCGAAAATTCTTCCAAAAAAACAAACAAACAAACAAACAAAAATTACATAACCCAAAAAATTTTTACGTAACTAGACATTCTAGTGCACCTTTTTTGGGATTGCTTAAAAAAAACGGTTGGGTCATGAACTGGGTCGTCAAAATCGACAATAGGTACCTTCCCGACAAAGTTTGTCGGATGGGTTGGGACAAGGGTTTTCCCTTCCTATACGAACCGATGTAGGCCAGAAGGAGTTCAGTGTCCCCTAAGAGAGATCGACACAGTACGTTCGAGGTCTCGTGCACCGGAGTCATCAACGCCGAGTACCCGAATGTACGTGGGGAGGGGGGCGGGGCTTAAAACAACAAGTCAGTGAGTCAACCCAGGCTGAGGAACGCTGGGGTATCTGACGTCGTGCGGTCCGAAGGGACAGGAAGTGACAGAGGGCCTCAAACGAGTTTGCGTACAGGTAACTCAATCACTACAGTAGGTTGAGAGAGTAGGAGACAACGGGGGAAGAGGGAGTTAGAAAGGGTCGTAGTCTCAGAAAAGGTTACTATCCCCTAGAATTAAGGGACTGGTTCCCAACTTGGGTACAGGGGACGTAACCTTCCGTCTAAAAATTGGTGACCTAGTGGTCCCTTCAGGAAACTAAAAGTATCATGTTAAATAAGTATACTTTAGAGGGAGGAGTGAGAACGAATAATAGACTACCGAGGTTACTTTAATAGGTGAGAGAATGTAAGACAGAACTGGGAGTTCCGAACTGTTCACAAGGACCGTGTACATTATTTACTGACACTTTCTACTACTATTACTATAATTATTATTGTCACTTTATTATTATCTTTTCTAGAATGTGTACCCTGTTTACGTCACAGTCGACTACCGGGACGTGGTGAAGTCTAGTAGACTGTGTGTGACCCCCTAAACTGGAGACTCTCGTAGTATATGGGAGTTGAATTTTGACCAGACGTAACGGAAAGAGTGTCTCTGGTGTAACGAATCGGACCATAGGTGTGTTCAGACCGACATTTGATCAGAAATAAGAAAAACGTAGGACACGAGAAGGGTTCCGTTTAGATGAACCACAAAGGGTTTGTACGGTGTGTAGAAACAAAAGTGATTAAGGAGACGGAAACGACGACAAGGGTGGTGGAGAAACCTCTGCCAGTGCATATATAACGATATAAAGTTTATCGATTGATTCTGAAGGGACCACCAGTTCACCAATTACGTCCCTCACGTCTAAGTTAGGGACGAACCCCTCGATTCTAGGGTGTACGGAACCCCGGGTCTTTGGTTTTTTATTTTGTCTTCGTTATAACATTGTTTAAGTTATTTCTGAGATTTTTACTAGGTGTAGTTTTTTAGAATTTTTTTTTTATTTTATCTATTGGTTGTTCCTGTGTCACATATCGTGTCCCTTGAGACACGGTGTGTCACATTATTGGATTTACTCTTTTTTCTTAAACTTTTTCTTATCTATCTACATACCCCTCGAAGGGTCCACCACCCTCACCATTTCTCTCGGGTGGACGGTTCCGCCCTCCGTATTCTCTGTGCCCAAGTTAGAGACTCAGTCCTTCTGGGGGACCTCCTCCCGTACTGTTGGGTGAGGTCATAAGAATGGACCTTTTCAGGTACCTGTGTCCTCGGACCGTCCAGTTAGTCCAACGTTTCTCAGTCTGTGCTGACGGACTGACCCGTTTGTACGGATCTATGTGCATATACATATTGACTTAGTGAAACGACATGGAGACTTTGATTGTGGTGTAACAATTAGTTAATGTGAGGTTATAGTTTATTTTCGCGAGGAAAGACATTGAGGGGTGTGACAAACCCCAGATGGAATATAGAATAGTATACGTAGAACGTAATGTTGATAAGTATTAAAAAAATGTACCTAAGGGGATTTTGTAACTACCATATCTGTTATTTATATTTGTCGTTTTACCTAGTAGTTTTATCCGAATCCGTGCAGGGACCACCAGGTCACCAATTCTGACATCCGAGGGTCACGTCTCCCGGACCCAAGTTAGGAACCAGTCCCTTGATCTAGGGTATACGACGTTGATTCTGGGTCACGTCGGTTTATTTATTAATTTTTTTTTTTTTTTTCCGAATCGAACATCTGGAGTTTGTGATAGTTTTGTTTCCTTAGTCAGAGGAGGTCCGTCTTTATGAAATAGAAAGTCCGACTCTAAAGACTTATACCAGTTCACCCCAGTCCTTCAGTGAAATAAATTTTACTAATAAGAGACTACCAACCTGTGGAAGATGTCTTACCAACCCCTTGGGCCCAACACAAAAATTTTTTGTTAGTTTTCGTGTACCTCTTAAAGTAGTCTCCTGTGAGACACCACTTCCTTACATTTTGATTTTCAATTACAACCACTGTGGGTGTGGCTTAACTGAGACTGAGTCGTCAAAGAAAGGTAGTCGTCAAGGACATTGGAACAACTTAAAGAGTAAATATGACAATGAGGTGACTTAGGGCAGTGGGACCTTTTGTCCTTGGGTTGTATCGTAAAGAGAACAAAGATCTCCGACCCAAAATTCTACCTTTTAAGGTCCGATATTTTAGTTCACAAACTTTACGACAGAAGTAGTGCTACACTATGAAAAGGGAGACTTTATCCTCAACCGTCGACACAATGGTCCATGTAATTACGTTGTTCGTCTAACGTAATAGTATAGACCAACGGATGATTCCCAGAAGCTTTAGGATCTTAAGGGACCGTCAGACCACCAACTCTGAGTCACGAGAGTGTCGACTCCCGGACCCAAGTTAGGGGCCAGTCCCTTGCTAGGGTGTTCGACGTACGACGACGGCGACGGTTCAGCGTAGTCAGCACAGGCTGAGACACGCTGGGGTCTCTGTCGTCGGGTGGTCCGAGGGGGCAGGGACCCTAAGAGGTCCGTTCTTGTGACCTCACCCAACGGTAAAGGAAGAGGTTACGTACTTTCGTTTTTCACTTTCACTTCAGCGAGTTAACACAGGCTGAGAATCGTTGGGGTACCTGACGTCAAATGGTCCGAGGAGACAGGGACCCTAAAAGGTCCGTTCTTGTGACCTCACCCAATGGTAAAGGAAGAGGTGACACGGTGGTTTTATTGTTTTGTTTTGTTTTGAAGATTCAGGATCTTTTTGTGAACACTACCTACTTAAGGGAGACCATGAGAAAATTTCCTGTATATCTTTGTCGTCCTGATGACGACATACATAAGGAATATTATGGTCTTGTACTAAAATAAGATAAAATATAAATTAAAATAAAAACCTAAAACCCAGTTTAAATGAAAATTAGATATCAAATTAAAATAAGATCTCAAATAAAATTTTACAACACAATGAAAGTCCACATATCGTTTCACTAAGTCAATATGTACAGTGAAGTCAAGTCAAATGAAGTCAGCGAGTCAGCACAGGCTGAGAAACGTTGGGGTACTTAGCGTCGTACGGTCCGGAGGGACAGGTAGTGGTTGAGGGCCTCAAGTGAGTTTGAGTACAGGTAGCTCAGCCACTACGGTAGGTCGGTAGAGTCGGAGACAGTAGGGGAAGAGGAGGACGGGGGTTAGGGAGGGTCGTAGTCTCAGAAAAGGTTACTCAGTTGAGAAGTGTACTCCACCGGTTTCATAACCTCAAAGTCGAAGTCGTAGTAAGGAAGGTTTCTTTAGGGTCCCGACTAGAGGAAGTCTTACCTGACCAACCTAGAGGAACGTCAGGTTCCCTGAGAGTTCTCAGAAGAGGTTGTGGTGTCAAGTTTTCGTAGTTAAGAAACCGTGAGTCGAAAGAAGTATCAGGTTGAGAGTGTAGGTATGTACTGGTGACCTTTTTGGTATCGGAACTGATCTACCTGGAAACAACCGTTTTATTACAGAGACGAAAACTTATACGATAGATCCAACCAGTATTGAAAAGAAGGTTCCTCATTCGCAGAAAATTAAAGTACCGACGTTAGTGGTGGACGTCACTAAAACCTCGGGGGGTTTTATTTCAGACTGTGACAAAGGTGACAAAGCGGTAGATAAAGGGTACTTCGCTACCCTGGTCTACGGTACTAGAAATAAAAGACTTACAACTCGAAATTCGGTTGAAAAAGTGAGAGGAGAAACTGAAAGTAGTTCTCCGAAAAATCAAGGAGAAGTGAAAGACGGTAATCCCACCACAGTAGACGTATAGACTCCACTGACTATGAAGAGGGCCGTTAGAACTAAGGTCGAACACGAAGAAGATCGGGTCGCAAAGAGTACTACATGAGACGTATATTCAATTTATTCGTCTCACTGTTACATGTCGGAACTGTATCAGGAAAAGGATAAACCTTGGTCATGTAGATAGATAAGAAAAAGTCTAAGAAAACGATAAATCCAATAATGGTTTATGACTCATAGCAAGGGACACGATAGGTCATCGGGGAACAACTAATAGATAAAACATACGTCAGTACACACACACAAGTAGGGTTAAAGGATTAAATAGGGGGGAGAGGGCGGTAAAGGGGAAACCATTGACATCAAACAAAAGATACAGACACTCAGATGAAGAGAAAACATTTATTCACGTAAACATAGTATAAAAATCTCAGGTGTATATTCACTATAGTATACTATAAACAGAGATAGACTGAATGACACCATTAGAGATCGAGGTAGGCACGACGACGTTTACCGTAATATAACAAGAAATCTCCCGACTCATGATAAGGTAACATACATACTTAGTGTAAAAGGAATGGGTAAGGAGACAACTACCTGTAAATCGAACAGAGGTACAGAGTCGATAACATTTATCACAACGATACTTGTGACCTCAAGTACATAAAAAAGTTTAATACAGAACGAGGTCTATATACGGGTCCTCGTCCTGACACTCTAGTATATCATCAAGATTAAAAAAAAAAAAAAATTCCTTTGAGGTAATGGCAAGAGGGATCACTAACATGGTTAAATGTAAGAGTGGTTGTCACATCCTTCCAAAGTTGACCAATAACAAAAATTTGGAGGGAAAACAAGTTTTCTTTTCAAACTCCTTAGTTTGTTTTAGGGGAACCTTCTTCATACTAAACTCAATTAGACAGTTGACTCCCTTTTCCTTAGGGTAGTCTCTTTGTCAAAATTGTGTGGTGTTTACCTATCCCAATCCTCTTCTTACGATTTCTCATGTGTGTTTTCTATGAACTTTAATTTAAAGTCTTCCTTTTTGAGAGATTCCGTCCTCACGACCCGGTTCTTTAGATTTGACCTACGGTGTTTGGAGCTGTTCTCGGAGCCTCCAGGTTTCACTTCCTTAATTCGCGAGGTACTCAGCCCCTACGACTTACTACGACTCTCGGAAAGTCGGACGAATCTCCAATTTAGTCCGTTGCAGAGTCCCTTAGAGTTCAGACCCTAGAACAACTACTACAACCTCCGTATAACCACACCTTAAACAACATGAGTTTACTCCCATGTACAGAGTTTAAGTAAGAATTGTGTCCGTGACGGTCTTTGGGTTCTGAGACGAGTCGGTCTTCGTGTGGGGACTGACGAGACACGGTGGGATCAGTCTGGGTTAGTGTCGGGGTGGAGGGGAGGTAGGAAGATGGAGAAGGGGGTGAGGTTCCTGTGAGGCGAAACGGTAGTCGTTTGGGGAGTCGGGATAGGGTAAAGAAGTCCTCGTGGGTCGAGTGGGGTTCTTGCAAGGTGCCGACAGGGCCTTTACTCCCGACAAAACGACAGAGAGGAGAGCCTCGAGTCTTGTTGTTGGGTTTCAACCCAAAAGGACCCAGTGGTACCGGTGCGTGTCTGATGTAGAGAGGGAGAGACAACGTGTTGGGGGACGGGGAGAGGGTATGGGGGAGGAGATGGAGGAGGAGGGGGAGACTACCACCAGTACGTGTCTGAAGGTTTTTGGTGGGGTGGTGGGTGGTGTGTGTGAGTGTGTGTACGGAATGTAGGACTTCCGAAATCGAGGGGTGACGACTGCACGAACCAGTGAGTTGAGTACATGGTAAAAACCGGAGAAAGTTACAGTCACCTCTACTGCGTAAACGGTGCGACCGGAGAGTCTGACTAAGGAGTTGTAAGACCCCCCGTCGCCGGGTGAAGACCTGACCCAGTGGGACAGGTGGGACCTGACATTGGGGTGTGGGGACAGAGGGTGACCGGGAGGGACGACGTCGACAAGGTTGTGGTGAAGGTGAGACGGTCGTGGTCGTAGGGGCCCGTACGCGAATGAACCGTTCCTGAGGTAGGACTACCCTTGGAACAGGGGTGAGGGGGTGGGGGATGAGAGGGTGGGGGTAGAGTGGAGGGAGCAAATACGAAGGAAACAGGACTTTGTTGTGAGACAGAGAGAGGAATCCTCTACCCAACGGGACCGAGGAGTCTCGGTCAATAACTTAAAAGTCCCTAAAACGTTTGAGAAACTGTAGCACCGGTGACCTTAACCGGTACGTGTCTCATGACACAGACACACAAGTCAGTGAGACAGCAGTGGTCGAGAAAACGTTGCGGGACCTGACGTCGGGTGGTCCAAGGAGACAGACACCCTAAGAGGTCCGTTCTTACGACCTAACCCAACGGTACGGGAGGAGGTCCCCTAGTAGGACTAGGTCCCTAACTTGGGAACAGAGTCCGTAGAGGACGTAACCGTCCGTCCAAGAAATAGTGATCGTGGTGGATCCTTCGGGTCTATCCCATAAATATGGCTCACTTCTAAAACCAAAGGTTTCCACCCCCAACAATTCGTGAAGAGTCGAGTAGTGACCGAAGGGGTCGTGGGAGGATGGTGGTGACTGTACCCTAAGGGACAAGAGGCCGAAGTGAAGACGAGGGAGAGCGAGTGAGTGAGGAGTGTGGGTGAGGTTGGAGTGAAGACAGGAATAGTCTCAACGGCCTGAGGAGAACTAAGGGTCAGGTCGCCTGTGAGAGAGACAAGAGCAAAGTGAAACAGACACGTAGGTAGAAGGGCTGGGTGTAGGAGTAGAAGTTCGTCCGAGAAGACTCCGACGTGAAAGGACCAAAAGAGGACGAAGAGACCGTCAAGAAAGCGTCTTAGATAATACCGAAGAGGCATTATCCCTCCGAAGAGGGAGGGGCGAATCTGAGTATGTGCTGAAGACTTCCCACCGAAGATCACGACAGGATCCGAGACAAGAGAGGAGACAGGAAAGAGAGGTACACTGGCGGAGAACAGAACCCTGAATGTATGAGATAACAACAACAAGTCGACGTCTCAGTGCAGACTGAGAAACGCTGGGACACCTGACGTTGTGTGGTCCGGAAGGACAGGGAGTGGTAGAGGACCTCAAACGGGTTCAAGGACAGGTCACAAATTCTGAGGTGTTGATCCTAAGTTCTAAGACATACGACGATCCTGGATCATGTCGGTTCATTTATGTCTTTATTTATTAAAAAAAAAATTTTTTTTTCCTACCTGTCCCTTCAAACCACATGACGTCAGGTACTCCAGCGTTTCTCAATCTGTGGTAACTCACTGACTTGACTTGACTACTATAAACATCTCTTTTTTCCCGATATTCCATCGACCAGATCTTTATGTTTACCCGTATAAGAGGATAAAAGGATTTCAGTCGACATGAGAGTGTCATTAATCATCATCATATAACAATTATAAATTTAACTCCCAACAAAATAATGGATAAGACATTATTTAAAACTTTCTGTCAACGATCTAGTCTTTGCGTCTTCCTTTAGAGCTAGGAACCCCCCACTGTGAGCGTAAAAATCTTAGGAACGGACGGGACGTTACCCTTAAAGAGGACACACCCCGTACGGGTCTCGTCGGAACATGTGAGTCTAGGCGGTTTGTTGTAGACGAACAAAGTCATGACCCACAAACGGTCTACTTACAGGGTTGAGGTCTGCTCATTCTCAAGGAACCTTTCGACTGAAGTAGGAGGGCCACGACGAAGGAGGTCTCCCAACGTCTCGTCCGTACAAGGAGTCCGTCTCTCGTCCCGTGGTCTCCCTTGGTCTCGTGGATGAGAAAAGATGAAAGTAAAGACATGTTATATGTAACATTTTACTTTCAGTGAGTCAGCATAGACTAAGAAACACTGGGGTACCTGATATGTTAGGTACACTAAGAGGTCCGGTCTTATGACCTCACCCACCGGTAAGGGAAGAGGTCCCCTAGAAGGGTTACGTCCCTAGTTTTGATCCAGAGGACGTAACGTCCGTTTAAGAAATGGTCGACTCGGTGTTCCCTTGACATGTTATATTGAAGTAGTCGTCTTAAAGGTATCTCTGTGTAAGTAAGTAAGTTTTTGTAGATGACTTACGGTAGAGGGACGTGATCGGGGACGAGTACCGAATCTACCACTTCTTAGACGGACGTTACGTCCTCTTGACCCAAACAAGAGACCCAATCCTTCTAGGAGATCTTTTCCTTTACCGTTGGGTGAGGTCATAAGAACGGACCTTTTAGGGTATCTGTCTCCTCGGACCACCCGATGGTAGGTACCTCAGTGTTTCTCAACCTGTGTTTACTCGCTGATTGTGAAAAGTGTGAAAGTGAAAGAAAGTGGAGGGACGTTCGGTGAACTTTTATTCGCTGTCTCGAAAAAGACTGGGGTAAAATAACTCCATATTGAATATATGTTATTGGAAAGGCCCACATGTCAAGATACTCAACTGTTTACATACATCGTATTAGTGGTGGTGTCAGTTCTAGGTCCTATAAAGATAGTAGAGTTTCTCAACAGAACACGGAGAAACATCTTTTTGGGAGGGGAGTGGTGGTCCTGGACCGTTGGTAATTAGAATTAAAACAGGGATAAAACAACAACAACAAAAAGTAAACGATTTAACACAGACTAAGAACCACTGGGTCATCTGACACCACGTGGTCCGAAGGAACAGGAAGTGATTAAGGGTCTCGAACGTGTTTAAGTACAAGTAACTCAACCACTACGGTACATTGGTAGAGTAGGAGACAGCGGGAGAAGAGGAGGACAGGAGTTAGAAAGGGTCGTAGTCCAAGAAAAGATTAGTCAACCAAGAAGTGTAGTCCACCGGTTTCATAACCTCGAAAACGAAGTCGTAATCAGGAAGGTTACTTATCAGTCCCAACTAAAGGAAATCCTAACTGACCAAACTAGAGGAACGACAGGTTCCCTGAGAGCTGTCAGAAAAGGTCGTGGTGTTAAACTTTCGTAGTTAAGAAGGTACAAGTCGGAAGCAATACCAGGTTGAGGGTCTGGGAATCCGTGACGGGTTTAGCGTAATACACTCTAAATAATGAAACCTTATTCCTGTTCTCGTGTGGTGAGGTCATGCGAACGGACCTTTTAGGGTACCTGCCTCCTCGGACCATCCGACGTCAGGTACCCAAGCGACCCCCAACCTGTGCTGACTCGCTGAAGTGAAAGTACGCAACCTCTTCCTTTACCGTTGGGTGAGGTCACAAGAACGGACCTCTTAGGGTCCCTGCCCCCTCGGACCACTCGACGACAGATACCCCAGCGTGTCTCAGTCTGTGCTGACTTCGCTGAATCGTCGTCGTCGTAGTTCCTGATCTGGATTTTAGGTTAAAGTCGAATATCTCACTCTTCAAATTCTATATCAGTGTGTAATGCCTACTAGATTACTAGTACTAACATTGTCCAAACTTCATTAATTCTACAACTATAGACACTTTTCGAAATAGACCGGTCGTTCCCCACGTCTTGTTGAGCTTGGACACATATAACGACCATCCTTACGTTTGTCCATGTCGTGAAGTCTTTTGTCAACCCGTCAAAGAACAATTAACGACCAGAGGTTTACTATTAGGGTGAGGATTCATAATTAGGTTCTCTTTACTTTTAAATACGGGTATGTTTCTGGGTATCCGTTTACAAACACCGTCCAAAAAAAGTATTACGACTTTCGACCTTGGGTGGGTTTACAGGTAGTTGATCACTGGCCCATTTATTCGGCGCTATGTAGGTCTTTACCTTATGATGAGTCCTTATTTTTCCTTACTTACCGACTACTCCCGTTGTTATACCTACTTAAAGTTTTCGTAAAACGATCTACTTTATTCGGTCTGTGTTTTCGGAGTATGACACACTAAATGAACTGTAAACCTTTTCCGTCTTGTTATCCCAGAAGTTATATTCCTGACTCCGACTTCGACTTCGAGGTTGTGAAACCGGTGGACTACACTTTTCGATTGAGTAACCTTTTCTAGGTCTACGACACTTTTTAACTACCGTCCTTCTCTTCCCCCGTTGTCTCCTATTCTACCAACCTACCGTAGTGACTGAGACCTGTATTTAGACTCGTTTGAGGTCCTCTATCACCTCCTGTCCCTCCGGACCGTACGACGTCAGGTACCTTAACGTTTCTCAGTCTGAACTGACTTGTTGTTGTTTCTCTTACTACCTTTATACCCAGACCCCGACCTGAATTCTCCAAGACGAACCCGACACCTCTGACCGTTAGATCCACGATGGACTCAAAAACGTCCTTCTTCGCTCCTCCTCTTCTCCGGGTCACGGAATGGTGAAAGTCTCCGGACCTGGGTCGAGGGAGTGTCTCCCGTCATCTGACAAAACCCATGAGTTTAAGGTCCACCCTCTTACCATTTGGGAAATCCACACACGAAATTTTTTTTTTTTTTTTTTTTTTGAATAACTTAATAAATAAAATAACAGTCTCATCTCAACTAAATGTTACAACATAATCAAAGTCCTCTTGTCGTTTCCCGAAGTCAATGTATATGTAAGTCAATGTTATGTATGTATAAGTAAGAAAAAGTCTAAGAACTGGGTATATCTAATAATGTCTCATAGCTCCTCTCAAGGGGCATGACGTCTCATCCGGGAACAACCAATAGATAAAAACATGTCATCACACATATAAGATTAGGGTTCGAGGACTAAAGAGGGAAGTGGAAACCATTGACATTTAAACAAAAGGTGTAGACACTTAGACAGAGAGAAAACATTTATTCAAGTAAAAAAGTATAAAAATCTAATGTGTACATTCACTATAATACAAACAGAAACTGAATGAAGTGAATCATACTATTTGAGAGTCAAGTCAAGTCAAGTCAGCGAGTCAGTACAGGTTGAGAAACACTCGGGTACCTGACGTCTTACGGTCCGGAGGGACAGGTAGTGGTTGAGTACCTCGAACGAGTGAGTACTCATAGGTAAGCCACTACGGTAGGTTAGTAGAGTAGGAGACAGTAGGGGAAGAGAATGACGGCAGTTAGAACGGGTCGTAGTCCCAGAAAAGTTTACTCATTCAGGAAGTGTAGTCCACCGGTTTCATAACCTCAAAGTCGAAATCGTAGTCAGGAAGGTTACTTATAAGTCCTGACTAAAGGAAATCCTACCTAACCAACTTAGAGGGACGTTAGGCTCCCCGAGAGTTCTCAGAAGAGGTTGTGGTGTCAAGTTTCCGTAGTTAAGAAACCACGAGTCGAAAGAAATTTCAGGTTGCGAGTGTAGGTATATACTGACGACCTTTTTGGTATCGGAACTGATCTATCTGTAAACAACCGTTTCATTACAAAGACGAAAAATTATGTCACAGATCCAACCAGTATTGAAAAGAAGGTTTCCCGTTCTCAGAAAATTAAAGTACCAACGTCAGTGGTAAACGTCACTAAAACCTCGGGTTTTTTTATTTCGGACAATGACAAAGGTGACAAAGGGGTAGATCGATTGTACTTCACTATCCTGGTCTACTGTACTAGAATCAAAAGACTTATAACTTAAAATTCGGTTGAAAAAGTGAGAGGAGAAAGTGAAAGTAGCCAGTCAAGTCAAGTCAGCGAGTCAGCACAGGCTGAGAAACGCTGGGGTACTTAACGTCGTGCGGTCCGGAGGGACAGGTAGTGGTTGAGGACCTCAAGTGAGTCTAAGTGTAGGTAGCTCAGTCACTACGGTAGGTCGGTAGAGTAGGAGACAGTAGGGGAAGAGGAGGACGGGGATTGGGGAGGGTCGTAGTTTTAGAAAAGGTTACTCAGTTGAGAAGAGTACTCCACCGGTTTCATGACCTCAAAGTCGAAGTCGTAGTAAGGAAGGTTTCTTTAGGGTCCCGACTAGAGGAAGTCTTACCTGACCAACCTAGAGGAACGTCAGGTTCCCT
>SJYO01048061.1:43745151-43875863 GCA_006410555.1 Capra ibex | reverse complement strand
CCACGAGTCGGAAGAAGTGTCAGGTTGAGAGTGTAGGTATGTACTGGTGACCTTTTTGGTATCGGAACTGATCTACCTGGAAACAACGGTTTCATTACAGAGACGAAAACTTATACGATAGATCCAACTAGTCTCGAAAGGAAGGTTCCTAATTCACAGAAAATGAAAGTGCCGACGTTAGTGGTAGACGTCACTAAAAGCTCGGGTTTTTTTATTTCAGACTGTGACAAAAGTGACAAAGGGGTAGATAAAGGGTACTTCACTACCCTGGCCTACGGTACTAGAAGCAAAAGACTTACAACTCGAAATTCGGTTGAAAAAGTGAGAGAAGAAAGTGAAAGTAGTTCTTCGAAAAATCAAGGAGAAGTAAAAGACGGTATTCCCACCACAGTAGACGTATAGACTCCAACAACTATAAAGAGGGCCGTTAGAACTAAGGTCGAACACAAAGAAGGTCAGGCCGCATAGAGTACTACATGAGACGTATATTCAATTTATTCTTCCCACTGTTATATGTCGGAACTGTATGAGGAAAAGAATAAACCTTGGTCAGACAACAAGGTACAGGTCAAGATTGACAACGAAGGACTGGACGTATGTCTAAAGAGTCCTCCGTCCAGTCCACCAGACCATAAGGGTAGAGAAAGTCTTAAAAGGTCAAATAACACTAGGTGTGTCAGTTTCCGAAACCGTATCAGTTATTTCGTCTTTATCTACAAAAAGACATTGAGAGAACGAAAAAAGTACTACGTCGCCTGCAACCGTTAAACTAGAGAACAAGGAGACGGAAAAGATTTAGGTCGAACTTGTAGACCTTCAAGTGTCAAGTGTATGACAACTTCGGACCGAACCTCTTAAAACTCGTAATGAAATGATCGTACACTCTACTCACGTTAACACGTCATCAAACTCGGAAGAAACCGTAACGGAAAGAAACCCTAACCTTCCTTTTGACTGGAAAAGGTCAGGACACCGGTGACGACTCAAAAGGTTTAAACGACCGTATAACTCACGTCGTGAAAGTGTCGTAGTAGAAAATCCTAAAATTTATCGAGTTGACCTTACGGTAGGGGAGGTGATCGAAACAAGCATCACTACGAAGGATTCCGGGTGAACTGAAGTGTAAGGTCCTACAGACCGAGATCTACTCACTAGTGTAGTAGCACTAATAGGCCTAGAACTTCTAGTAAAAAGATGTCAAGAAGACACATAAGAACGGTGGAGAAGAATTATAGAAGACGAAGACAATCCAGGTATGGTAAAGACAGGAAACGTACTCTACAAGGGAACCATAGAGATTAAAAGAACTTCTCTAGAGATCAGAAAGGGTAAGACAACAAAAGGAGATAAAGAAACGTTACTAGCGACTCCTTCCGAAAGAATAGAGAGGAACGATAAGAAACCTTAAGACGCAAGTCTACAAATATAGAAAGGAAAAGAGGAAACGAAAAGTGAAGAGAAGAAAAGTGTCGATAAACATTCCGGAGAGGTCTATCGGTAAAACGAAAAAACGTAAAGAAAAGGTACCCCTACCAGAACTAAGGACAGAGGACATGGTACAGTACTTGGAGTAAGGTATCAAGTAGTCCGTGAGATAGATAGTCTATATCAGGGAATTTAGATAAAGAGTGAAGGTGACATATTAGTATTCCCTAAACTAAATCCAGTATGGACTTACCAGATCGCCAAAAGGGATGAAAGAAGTGAAATTCAGACTTAAACCGTCATTCCTCAAGTACTAGACTCGGTGTCAGTCGAGGATCAGAACAAAAACAACTGATATATCTCGAAGAGGTAGAAACCGACGTTTCTTATATTAGTTAGACTAAAGTCACAACTGGTAGACCACTACAGGTACACATCTCAGAAGAGAACACAACAACCTTTTCCTACAAACGATACTGGTCACGTAAAAGAACCGTTTGAGATAATCGGAAACGGGACGAAGTAAGGTGTAAGGTTCCGGTTTAAACGGACAATNCGAAGAGGTAGAAACCGACGTTTCTTATATTAGTTAGACTAAAGTCACAACTGGTAGACCACTACAGGTACACATCTCAGAAGAGAACACAACAACCTTTTCCTACAAACGATACTGGTCACGTAAAAGAACCGTTTGAGATAATCGGAAACGGGACGAAGTAAGGTGTAAGGTTCCGGTTTAAACGGACAATGAGGTCCATAGAGAACTGAAGGATGAAAACGTAAGGTCAGGGGATATTACTTTTCCTGTAGAAAAAACCCACAATCAAGATTTTCCAGAACATCCAGAAGTGTCTTGGTAAGTTGAAGTCGAAGAAGTCCTAATGACCAACCCCGTAACTGAACCTCATGGTACTATAACTTACCAAACGGAACCTCTACTTGTTCTCTAGTAAGACAGTAAAAACTCTGACGTAGGTTCATTACGTAAAGCCTGAGAAAACAACTGGTACTACCGATGAGGTAAAGAAGACTCCCTAAGGACGGGCGTCATCATCTATATTACCAGTAGACTCAATTTAAGTGGGTAAGGTTAGGTAAAATCAAGCGACTAATGATCTTACACTGCAAGTGAGAACGGGAAAGAACAAACTGGTGAAGGTTAAACGGAACTAAGTACCTGGACTGTAAGGTCCAAGGATACGTTATAACGATAAATATCGTAGCCTGGAACGAAGATAGTGGTCAGTGTAGGTGTCGACCCATAACAAAAAAGAAACCGAGGTAGGGAAGTAAGAAGACCTCAATAAAGAGGTGGCTAGAGGTCATCGTATAACCCGTGGATGACTGGACCCCTCAAGGAGAAAATCGTAGGATAGTAAAACGGAAAAGTATGACAAGTACGCCATTTCCGTTCTTATGACTTCACCAAACGGTAAGGGAACAGGTCACCTGGTGTAAGACAGTCTGGAGAGGTGGTACTGGACGGGTAGAACCCAACGGGGTGCCCGTACCGAATCAAAATAACTCAATCTGTTCCGACACCAGGATCACACTATTCTAACTGATCAACAGACACTCATACCAAAGTCACACAGATGGGAGACTACGGGAGAACGTTGTGGATGGTAGAATGAACCCAAAGAGAATGGAACCCGCACCCCATAGAGAAGTGACGACGAGGTCGTTTCACGTCGGAGACGAGGAATGGAACCTGTTCCCAAAGAGGAGTGGCGGTGGGAAGGACTGAAAGTTGCACCCTACCAAGGAGATCCGGGAGGACGCGGTTGCGTCGGTGACGAGGAACTTACACCCCAACGAGGAGGGCCGGCGACGGGGACCGGAGCCCACACCCCAACGAGGAGAGCCCATGGCGGGGACCGGACCCTACGCCCCACCGAGAAGGGTCGTCGGCAGAGACCGGAGCCTGTACCCCATCGAGGAGAGCCGGTAGGAGGCGGCAACGTCGGACCGTGAGATCCGGTGACGGGAACTGGAGTCTGCATCCCATCGCGGAGAGTCGGCGCGAACACGACGCGAATCACGCGGCCGGCGTCGGTGGACGCGAATCCTCCGAGAAATCAAAAAGAAACGAAAGACGGGATTCCCACCACAGTAGACGTATAGACTCCTACAACTATAAAGAGGACCGTTAGAACTAAGGTCGAACGCGAAGTAGGTCAGTCCGTAAAGAGTACTACACGAGACGTATATTCAATTTATATGTCGGAACTACATAAGGAAAAGGATAAACCTTGGTCAGACAACAAGGTTCAGGTCAAGATTGAACGAAGAACTGGATGCAAGTCTAAAGAATCCTCCGTCCAGTCCACCAGACCATAAGGGTAGAGAAAGTCTTAAAAGGTCAAACAACACTAGGTGTGCCAATTTCCGAAACCGGATCAGTCATTTCGTCTTCATCTCCAAAAAGACCTTGAGAGAACGAAAACGCTACTAGGTTGCCTACAACCGTTAACTCGAGACCAAGGAGACGGAAAAGATTTAGGTCGAACTTGTAGACCTTCAAGTGTCAAGTGTATGACAACTTCGGACCGAACCTCTTAAGACTCGTAATAAAACGATCACACACTCTACTCACTCTAACATACCTTCAAACTCGTAAGAAACCGTGACGGAAAGAAACCTTAACCTTCCTTTTGACTGGAAAAGGTCAGGACACCGGTGACGACTCAAAAGGTTTAAACGACCGTATAACTCACGTCGTGAAAGTGTCGTAGTAGAAAATCCTAAAATTTATCGAGTTGACCTTACGGTAGTGGAGGTGATCGAAACAAACATAACTACGAAAGATTCCGGGTGAACTGAAGTACAAGGTCCTACAGACCGAGATCCACTCGTTAGTGTGGTAACACCAATAGACCCAGTACTTCTAGAAAAGACATATCAAGACACATAAGAACGGTGTAGAAGAATTTTAGACGAAGACAATCCAGGTATACTAAAGACAGGAATAACACGGGTAGAAACGTATTTTACAAGGGAACCATAGAGATTAAAAGAACTTCTCTAGAGATCAGAAAAGGTTAGAAGACAAAAGGAGATAAAGACACGTGACTAGTGACTCCTTCCGAAAGAATTAAGAAGAACGGTAGAAACCTTGAGACGTAAGTTACCCATAGTCAAGTCAAGTCAAGTCATCGAGTCAGCACAGGCTGAGAAACGCTGGGGTACTTAGCGTCGTGCGGTCTGGAGGAACAGGTAGTGGTTGAGGGCCTCAAGTGAGTCTGAGTGTCGGTAGCTCCGTCACTACGGTAGGTCGGTAGAGTAGGAGACAGCAGCGGAAGAGGAGGACGGGGGTTAGGGAGGGTCGTAGTCTCAGAAAAGGTTACTCAATTGAGAAACGTACTCCACAGGTTTCATGACCTCAAAGTCGAAGTCGTAGTAAGGGAGGTTTCTTTAGGGTCCCGACTAGAGGAAGTCTTGCCTGACCAACCTAGAGGACGTCAGGTTACCTGAGAGTTCTCAGAAGAGGTTGTGGTGTCAAGTTTTCGTAGTTAAGAAGTCGTGAGTGTAGGTATGTACTGGTGACCTTTTTGGTATCGGAACTGATCTACCTTGAAACAACCGTTTCATTACAGAGATGAAAAAAAAAAAAACGAAAGAGGAAACGGAAAGTGTAGAAAATAAAAGAGTCGATAAACATTCCGGAGGAGTCTGTTGGTAAAACGGAAAAGGTAAAGAAAAAGAACCCCTAACAGAACTAGTGACGGAGAACATGTTACAGTGCTTGGAGGTAGGTATCAAGAAGTCCGTGAGATAGTCTAGATTAGGGAACTTAGATAAACAGTGAAGGTGACATATTAGCATTCCCTAAACTAAATCCAGTATGACTTACCAGATCACTAAAACGGATGAAAGAAGTTAAATTCAGACTTAAACCGTTATCCCTCAAGTACTAGACTCGGTGTCAGTCGAGGACCAGAACAAAAACGACTGACACATCTCGAAGAGGTGGAAACCGACGTCTCATATTAGTCAGACTAAAACCATAACTGGTAGACCACTACAGGTACACATCTCAGAAGAGAATACAACAACCTTCTCCCACAAATGATACTGGTCACGCAAGCGAACCGTTTTGAGACAATCGGAAACTGGACGAAGCAAAATATGAGGTTCCGGTTTATACGGACAATGAGATTAGAGATCCGGATAGATACAACGACGTTTACCGTAACAAAGTAAGAAAAACACCGACTCTTTATCAGGTAACAGATATACATGGTGTACAAGAAATAAGTAAGTACACAATGACCTATAGATCCAACGGAGGAACAGAACCGTAAACACTTGTCACGACGACATTTGTATCTCGACGCACATAGAAAAGTCTGGTACAGAAAAAGACCTATATACGGGTCTTCACGAAACGTCCACCACGTCACCATTTCTTATGCGGACGGTTACGTCTCTACGTCTAACCCTTCTAGGGGACCTCTTCCTTTACCGTTGGGTGAGGTCATAAGAACGAACTTTTTAGACTTCCTGTCTCCCCCGACCGCCCGAGGTCGGGTACCTCAGTATTTCTCAGCCTGTGGTGACTCGTGAGCCCGTATGCCCGTATAGGTCCTCATGCTAACGATATCCACATGTAAAAATTGTCGGTAAATTAACATGGGTGACTCGTAAATATTAAGAGACCAGACCTAAAACAAGGGGTAGAGTTAAAAGGGGGGTAGTATGGGAGTGGAGACTAAACCGTTTGACAAGTGTTTTTTAGTTCTACCTCGGTGCCTACGGTCCTACCAAAACATCGACTGTCGAGGTTAGGACTCCTCGTTTAGAAACCCTTTTTTTCAGCAAAGGAGTCCTTTAAGAAGAAACCGGAGGAGGAGATCTTTTGACTTCTGTAGAGTTGGGGACGAGATCGTTCTAAAGGATGACACGGGTCCCTTGTCCGAGGAATGGGTCTTTCACTGTTTACGGTTAGCCAAATTTCCTGTTTCACGTGGCACATCCCAAATAAAACGGAAAAAAAAAAAAAAAAGTCTTCTGTGGGGGCAGTCCCTCACGTCCCCCTTCCCGGAACGTAGACTAAAGAGACGCCGGTTCCGACCCTCTTTGCGAAAAGCAAGACAACAAATGAATGAAGCGGGTCTCAAAAATAAGCCGGGGCCCTTCGACNAGGAGGAGATCTTTTGACTTCTGTAGAGTTGGGGACGAGATCGTTCTAAAGGATGACACGGGTCCCTTGTCCGAGGAATGGGTCTTTCACTGTTAACGGTTAGCCAAATTTCCTGTTTCACGTGGCACATCCCAAATAAAACGGAAAAAAAAAAAAAAAAGTCTTCTGTGGGGGCAGTCCCTCACGTCCCCCTTCCCGGAACGTAGACTAAAGAGACGCCGGTTCCGACCCTCTTTGCGAAAAGCAAGACAACAAATGAATGAAGCGGGTCTCAAAAATAAGCCGGGGCCCTTCGACGCTGCGCCGAGGAGTCTACAATAAATAGAAAAGGACGCTCCCTGAACACTGTCAGGTCTCACAACACATAGGACACTCTAACAAATAGCGGGTCGGGTACGCCACCGGCCTCGGCGGAGGAGCGGTCGTGAAGTGCAGGGGTTTGGGGCCCGATGCACTCGCCCGCTTCCCGCCCCTCCAATGAAAACCCGCGACCCTACTTGGGCGCAGGAGAACCTCGGACATCGTTGCACAGGAGTCCGTCTTCGAGACTGGGGCCCTGCAGGTCCACTTTGATTGGTCTGTCGCACCCGCAGAAGTTCAGTCGAGGCGCGGGAGGTCGGGCCCCCACCCCCCTACCCCCCCAACCCCAACCCCCTCCAACCCCCCCAACCCCCCCAACGCCCCCAACCCCCACGACCCCCTAACGGCGCGTCCCCAGCGGGTCTCGCGTGACGGTCGCCCAGTCGCGACGGGTCCCCTAGCCGAGAGGTCCCTGTAGAATGCACTCTCAGACGGGGAGCCGGACCGGCGGGGGCGAAACGAGACGCACCCTAGTGGGATTCGAGTCAACCGCCCTCCTCGCGCGAACCGGACCCCACCTTAACTCGACCCTCAAAGCCCAGACGGACACTGGGTCCGGAACCTCCCAAACTCTACTCGGGCATCCCACTCAAACTGCACTCAGAACGGAAAAAGGAAGAGGAAAGGAAAGATAGCCAAAAAAAAAAAAAACAGAGAAAAAAACACGGGACCCACGAAACTCCCCGATCCAGAGAGAACCGTAGCAACCTCTGCTTCTGTCCTGCCTTTTCGCGTCCCGGGTAGAGATGGTTGGATTCATAGAAAGATGGCGCGCGCGTGCGCGCGTGTGTGTGTGTGTGTGTGTGTGTGTGTGTGTGTGTGTGTGTGTGTGCGAGAGTGTGAGCGCGAATGCCCCCTTCTAGTTTGCGCGTGCCGCCGGGCTCCAGACAAAAGAGTCCGCAGGAGGGGGTAGTGATGTAACAATCTCCCTGTTACCCGAGGACACAGTCAGAACAACCGTGGTCAAAACATGCTACGTCCTTTGTCGTAAAGGAGAGCCGCGACCTTTTAATTGAACCTAGCACGAAAAGGGAAAAATAACTCTTAGGCGTGTGTGGGGCCCTTTGGGCTCGAGGGCCTCTCCCCTTCCTCGCCGGCGTTATCTGTGGGGTGTGAGGGCGGGCCAGGCAGGGGAAGGGCGAGTGGAGGGCCGAGCCGAGGCCCGGCGACGGGTTCCTCCTTTGAGACCGCGCCTTGTTACTCTACCCCGACCTACAGAGTCGTCACTGGGAGGGCGACCCCGATAGTCCTGGGGCTCACGGTCCGACGGCCGGGAGGACGCGGGGAAGACAGACCTTCCCCTTGGACCTTCTTAAGGCTCATGGGGCTGAGGGTTCCGGGGTCCCCTGACGAGGATTCGAACCCGTCACCCTACGCAACGGTCCACCAGAGGTTTACATGTTTAGACTTGTCAACAATCCGGGTGTTTTTCAGATCATACGGAGTGGGTGAGTTATGAAGATAAACCTCCTCCAGGAGAGGGAGACATGACGTAACACGAAGGGTCCACCGTGATCACCATTTCTTGGACACGTCCTCTGCATTCTCTGCACCCAAGTTAGGGACCCAGTCCTTCGAGGGGACCTCATCCTTTACCGTTGGGTGAGGTCATAAGAACGAACCTCTTAGGATACCTGTCTCCTCGGACCGCCCGATGTCATTTTCCCCACCGTATTCTTAACCTGTGGTGACTATCCTTTTCCTCATGCAGTTCCGACATATAACAGTGGGACGAATAAATTAAATATATGTCTCGTGTAGTACTCTTTACGACCCGATCTTCTTCGTGTTCGACCTTAGTTCTAACGGCCCTCTTTATGGTTAGTGGAGTCTATACGTCTACTGTGGTGGGAATACCGTCTTTTACTTCTCCTTGATTTTTCGGAGAACTACTTTCACTTTCTCCTCTCACTTTTTTCAACCGAATTTCGAGTTGTAAGTCTTTTATTTCTAGTACCGTAGACCAGGGTAGTGAAGTACCCTTCATCTACCCCTTTGTCGCCTTTGTCACAGTCTAAAATAAAACCCCCCGAGATTTTAGTGACGTCCACCACTAAAGTCGGTACTTTAATTTTCTGTGAGGAACCTTTCTTTCAACATTGGTTGGATCTATCGTATAAGTTTTCGTCTCTGTAATGAAACGGTTGGTTCCAGGTAGATCAGTTCCGATACCAAAAAGGTCACCAGTACATACCTACACTCTCAACCTGACACTTCTTTCGACTCACGGTTTCTTGACTACGAAAACTTGCCACCACAGCCTCTTCTGAGATCTCTCAGGGAACCTGACGTGCCTCTAGGTTGGTCAGGTAAGATTTCCTCTAGTCAGGACCCACAAGTAACCTTCCTGACTACGATTTCGACTTTGAGGTTATGAAACCGGTGGAGTACACTTCTCAACTGAGTAACCTTTTCTGAGACTACGACCCTCCCTAACCCCCGTCCTCTTCTTCCCCTACTGTCTCCCACTCTACCGACCTACCGTAGTGGTTGAGTTACCTGTACTCAAACTCACTTGAGGCCCTCAACCACTACCTGTCCCTCCGGACCACACGACCCTAAGTACCCCAACTTTTGTCAGTCTGTACTGACTCGTTGACTTACTTGACTTGACTTGACTCGTTGATCTGTTCATAACATCCATCTGTAAGCACTGAGAGGACCTATGGGGAGAGGTGGTACTGGGCGGACAGAACCCACCGGGGTATGTCGTACCGAATCAAAGTAACTCAATCTGTCCGACACCAGGCACACTAGTCTAACCGATCAAAAGACACTAATACTAAAGTCACACAGACGAGAGACTACGGGAGAACGTTGTGTATGGTAGAGTGAACCCAAAGAGAATGGTACCTACACCCCATAGATAAGTGCCGACGAGATCGATTCGTGTCGACGACGAGGAATGGAACCTTACAACGGGAAGGACTGGAACTTACACCTCATCGAGGAGATCCGGGAGGACGTGGGTACGTCGGCGGCGAGGAATCTACAGTCCAACGAGGAGAGCCAACGGTGGGGACTGGAGTCTTACACCAGGTGACCTCTTCCCTTACCGTTTGGTGAAGTCACAAGAACGGAACTCTTGGGGAACTTGTCATACTTTTCCGTTTTACTATCCTATGACTTTCTCCTTGAAGGGTCCAGCCATCCACGGGTTATACGATGACCTCTAGCCACCTCTTTATTGAGGTCTTTCTTACTTCCCTACCCCGGTTTCTTTTTTGTTATGGGTCGACACCTACACTGACCTCTATCTTCGTTCCAGACTACGATATTTCTCGTTATAACGTATCCTTGGACCTTACAGTCCAGGTACTTAGTTCCGTTTAACCTTCACCAGTTTGTCCTCTACCGTTCTCACTTGTAGCTGTAAGATAGATGATGACACCCGTCCTTAGGGAATCTTCTTTACCTATTGGTAGTACCAGTTGTTCTCAGACTTTACGTCAGCAACCTACGTTAGAGTTTTTACTGTCTTACTAGAGACAAGTAAAGGTTCCGTTTGGTAAGTTATAGTACCATGAGGTTCAGTTACGGGGTTGGTCATTACGACTTCTTCGACTTCTACTTACCAAGACACTTCTGGATGTTCTGGAAAATCTTGATTGTGGGTTTTTTCTACAGGAAAAGCAATATCCCCTGACCTTACGTTTTCATCCTTCAGTTCTCTGTGGACCTCATTGTCCGTTTAAACCGGAACCTTACACCTTACTTCGTCCCGTTTCCGATTATCTCAAACCGGTTCTCTTACGTGACCAGTATCGTTTGTGGGAGAAGGTTGTTGTGTTCTCTTCTGAGATATGTACCCGTAGTGGTCTACCAGTTGTGACTTTAGTCTAACTAATATAAGAAACGTCGGTTTCTACCTCTTCGAGATATGTCAGTCGTTTTTGTTCTGGTCCTCGACTGACACCGAGTCTAGTACTTGAGGAATAATGGTTTAAGTCTGAATTTAACTTCTTTCATCCCTTTTGACGATCTGGTAAGTCCATACTGGATTTAGTTTAGGGAATACTAATATGTCACCTTCACTCTTTATCTAAATTCCCTGATATAGACTATCTATCTCACGGACTACTTGACACCTTACTCCAAGTACTGTACCATGTCCTCTGTCCTTAGTTCTGGTAGGGGTACCTTTTCTTTACGTTTTTTCGTTTTACCGACAGACCCCTCCGGAATGTTTGTCGACACCTTTCTTCTCTTCGTTTTTCGTTTCCTCTTTTCCTTTCTATGTTCGTAGACTTACGTCTCAAGGTTTCTTATCGTTCCTCTCTATTCTTTCGGAAGGAGTCGTTAGTTACGTTTCTTTATCTCCTTTTGTTTTCTTACCCTTTCTGATCTCTAGAGCAGTTCTTTTCATCTCTATGGTTCCCTTGTAGAGTACGTTTCTACCCGAGCTATTTCCTGTCTTTACCATACCTGGATTGTCTTCGTCTTCTATAATTCTTCTCCACCGTTCTTATGTGTCTTCTTGACATGTTTTTTCTAGAAGTACTGGGTCTATTAGTACTACCACACTAGTGAGTAGATCTCGGTCTGTAGGACCTTACACTTCAGTTCACCCGGAATCCTTCGTAGTGATGCTTGTTTCGATCACCTCCACTACCGTAAGGTCAACTCGATAAATTTTAGGATTTTCTACTACGACACTTTCACGACGTGAGTTATACGGTCGTTTAAACCTTTTGAGTCGTCACCGGTGTCCTGACCTTTTCCAGTCAAAAGGAAGGTTAGGGTTTCTTTCCGTCACGGTTTCTTACGAGTTTGATGGTGTGTTAACGTGAGTAGAGTGTACGATCATTTCATTACGAGTTTTAAGAGGTTCGGTCCGAAGTCGTTACTTGGCACTTGAAGGTCTACAAGTTCGACCTAAATCTTTTCCGTCTCCTTGGTCTCTAGTTTAACGGTTGTAGGCGACCTAGTACCTTTTTCGTTCTCTCAAGGTCTTTTTATAGATAAAGACGAAATAACTGATACGGTTTCGCAAACTGACACACCTAGTGTTATTTGACACCTTTTAAGACTTTCTCTACCCTTATGGTCTGGTGGACTGGACGGAGGACTCTTTAGACATACGTCCAGTCCTGCGTTGTCAATCTTGACCTGAACCTTGTTGTCTGAGAAAGGTTTATCCTTTTCCTTATGCAGTTCCGACGTATAATAGTGGGACGAATAAATTGAATATATGTCTCATGTAGTACTCTTTGCGACCCGATCTTCTTCGTGTTCAACCTTAGTTCTAACGGCCCTCTTTATAGTCATTGGAGTCTATACGTCTACTGTGGTGGGAATACCGTCTTTTACTTCTCCTTGATTTTTCGGAGAACTACTTTCACTTTCTCCTCCCACTTTTTCAACCGAATTTCGAGTTGTAAGTCTTTTGCTTCTAGTACGTAGACCAGGGTAGTGAAGTACCCTTTATCTACCCCTTTGTCACCTTTGTCACAGTCTGAAATAAAAAACCCGAGCTTTTAGTGACGTCTACCACTAACGTCGGTACTTTCATTTTCTGTGAATGAGGAACCTTCTTTTCAATTCTGGTTGGCTCTATCATATAAGTTTTCGTCTCTGTAATAAAACGGTTGGTTCCAGGTAGATCAGTTCCGATACCAAAAAGGTCACCAGTACATACCTACACTCTCAACCTGACACTTCTTTCGACTCACGGTTTCTTAACTACGAAAACTTGCCACCACAACCTCTTCTGAGAACTCTCAGGGAACTTGACGTGCCTCTAGGTTGGTCAGGTAGGATTTCCTCTAGTTAGGACCTGCAAGGAACCTTCCTGACTACGATTTCGACTTTGAGGTCATGAAACCGGTGGAGTACACTTCTCAACTGAGTAACCTTTTCTGGGACTACGACCCTCCCTAACCCCCGTCCTCCTCTTCCCCTACTGTCTCCTACTCTACCGACCTACCGTAGTGGCTGTGCTACACGTACTCAAACCCACCTGAGGCCCTCAACCACTACCTGTCCCTCCCGGGACGCACGACACTAAGTCCCCCAGTGTCTCTCAGTCTGTACTGACTCACTGACTTGACTTGACTTGAGTTGACCGATGGGGACGATGGTAGAGGGTGAGAAACATCGGATCCTTATGATTGTCGACTGATGACTTACATGTTTCTTAAACGTGTATGTCCATTAAATGTACGATAAAAGATGTGTAATGTGAAACATGACGTTGTACGTAAATCACTGATATCACGAGAATGGTAAGTCGAGAAGTGATGGGACGGGAACTACTGGTAGACATCTCTTCCTTTACCTTTGAGGTAAAGTTTGGGTACTCTCTCCATGTGGAGACGGAGAGTAATTGGAAGACGTTGTTTGAGAAGTTAGTAAACTACCCCAAAAAACTTTTACAATAAGGAACAGTTTTAAATTTGAGAGTGAAAAGATTTTATCTGAAATAAAAATTTTAGTCAAAATTGAAGTCTCGTTTTGACTCGTCTATATGTTCTAAAGACCCTGAGGAGGTGGGGGGCCGGGCCATTGTTGTTGGGGTGGTCTCACCATGGAAACAATACTAGTCACTCAATGTACCAACTAGTAGTAGTGATTCCAGGTCTCAAGGGTAATTCCGAGTGAGTACCACGACATGTACAATGTTCAGACCTACTTACATGTTACCGTACATAGATGGTAGTATCATAGTAAGTTGACGGGATTTTTAGGAGGTACCATGTAGATGAGTAGGGAATTTGACGAGTCAAAAACTTAAATAGTAGTACGGATTAACTACAATTCTAATTTTATCTCTTACAGACAAAACACGAAACTCCTGAAAGACAGGATGTACTCCTCCTATACTTATTCTCAATGACCTGAATAACTAGATGACAACTGGGACGGAAGATTAGGAGGTCCAAACTTAGACGAGAAAAAGACTTGTGGCTCCAGGTAGAGAAGAAGGAGGCGGTCAAGGTTCTCAATAGCCAGACATTTTGTCATGAATTTATAAATTTAGGGGATCCCTTCGTGATTTTCCTCGGGGACCCTGAGAAACATTTCACTTTCAGTAGGAGATTAACGAAACGAGGATCAATAAAGTCAAGAATGACAGGAGACTCCACTCGGTCCCGGCTTTCGGTTCCGACGAAATACGAAGGACTTACTTACTTACTACCTAGTATATAAAATAAGATAAAAAGTAAATGTATAATAAAATAAAAATACGAATCTTTTCTCTAAACACCGAACACCACAGATCCTTATTTAAACCCATCTTTATCTACTTCACTAGGGACTTTACCCCCGAAGGTTTGACGAGTTGTCAGATATTATTACTTCTGCAACCGGACAAGGATACCAATCGGTTCTACTACCTCAGGTGAAGAATCATCCCAGGAGTACCCCCAGGCACACCGAAAGGGTTTTACGAGTGACAGGGGGATTCTCGGCACAACGACCCCGAAAAACTGTCACACGGTGAGGTTAAACTGGGATACTATCACCCCGAAGAGTCCACTACGAGCACCATTCCTTGGGCGGACAGTTAAGTCCTCTGTAGTCTCTGAGACCCAGTCCTTCTAGGGGACCTCCTCCCGTACCGTTGGGTGAGGTCGTAAGAACGGACCTCTTAGGATACTTGTCTCCTCGGACCTTGTCGGGTACCCCAGCGTTTCTCAGTCTGTGCTGACTTGCTGATCCGTGTCGACGCCGACAATGAATGGAAATATATACACACAAGGGTAATCTGATTCTCGAAGAATTTCCTAGTAGGACTTAGATGTCTAGATAAAGACAAAAGACGTGGATCTGTATCTACTTATTTACAGACTGGGACCGTTACTCTTGTTCTATCACTGGGCACACTTAGTTTACGTCTCCAGTTTTCAGTACCACATCGTTTAATTTACTACAGATTACGGGAGGTCACCGTCTACAGGTCACCGTAAGGTACCTACGCGAAGTTCCCTGGTCCCTCTTCCCTCCATAGATCCCTGTGAAGGAGATCTCACGAAAATATAAATTGCCGGACGACGAGTCCTGTCAAAACGGTTGTAGGGGGAATCTTCTTCCTGTCGTCGTCCATCTTCGTCTTGCGGTAGGGTTTGGATACTTACCTCCTTTATAAATTCTGACTTGAAAGGGGCAGTGGTTGGTTTCCAGGTTTTTTGGTGCTTTGAAAAACCTAATACATGGAGAGAGAAGATGCTTGATCTTTCTTTTAAAAAGTCTTTTCTTTACAAGGTTTGAACCTCTCTTACTGCTTCCAAAATTAGGAGATAAGAGGAACTATCTTTATCAACGACCGAGGGTCGTCGAGACTGAATGATCCGACGTGACTAGGGGTACGACAGCCTGACCACCACAAGGGTGGAGTGAAAAAACGGCAGTCGTCTCCCCGTCCACCGGGGGGTTAGGAGGGACACGTAGAGTATTTTCTTAATCGGACTTAAATTTGATTTGTTCAATCCCCGAAGGACTCAACACACAGTAGAAACTATTGGA
Source organism: Capra ibex (assembly GCA_006410555.1). Classification (NCBI taxonomy): domain Eukaryota; kingdom Metazoa; phylum Chordata; class Mammalia; order Artiodactyla; family Bovidae; genus Capra; species Capra ibex. The sequence continues at coordinate 43,860,469 of SJYO01048061.1, read as the reverse complement.
GGTCAACCCTCTTAAAGTCCCGAGGAACCGTCGACCGTCTACGTTTACCAGTGTAGAGAAAGTTACCCGACAAGTGCAACCGAATTGAGCACGTTCACTGATCTCTACCTAGAAAAGAAAAGAAGTACCTAAAGAATTTGTCGGTTCGACAAGGAACCGAGGTGATTTGCCTCAGATAGACTTTCTTTAAGCAAGTCCAACGATTGTGCTCGGGAGACCGTGATCACCATTTCTTAGGTAGACGGTTACGTCCTATTCTCTACACTTGACCTAGGGACCCAACCCTTTCTAGGGAACCTCTTCCCGTACCGTTGGGTGAGGTCATAAGAACGGACCTCTTAGGGTACTTGTCTCCTTGGACCACCCGGTGTCAGGTTTCTCCCCAGCGTTTCGCGACCTGTCTGTGTTGACTTCGCTGATTCGTGTGTCGTGAGACCGAGTAACCCCGAAGGACGGAGACCGAGGGTGAAGGGTGAGATAAGGTCCCGAAGACTAGACCAGGAAGGATGGGACCCCAGGGCGGACACTGGAAGAAGATCCTGCCAACGGTCCAGGGAAATGGGGTTGAACCCAGGGTTACGACCCTGGACCAACTTTCGGGGAACGGGTGACGAAGGATACTTTATCTAGGTGGGACTGTAGGGGGACACCAGGAGACGAGTGTATAAGTCCGTAAGAAAGGTAAGTAGGATCCGAAGGAGGGAGTAAACGACCGATTAAAGGACCTGAACCTGGTTTCTAATGTTATTTGACACCTGCGGGGGAGTGCACTCGTAGGTGCCGTCCAGTCGAGGGGACCGGAGACAAGACGGGGAATCTCATCCCGGAAGGAGGAGAAGTGAATGAAGTCAAATAACGTTCGTAGACCGGTAAAGAGGTGACCTGGGTCACTGTCGAGTTTTAGAAAGACTTTCCTCCGTCCACATTTAAATTTTTTTTAAAAAATAAAACTCCTCCTAGAAACAAACGAAATGTGTCGTTATTTGTAATATATAACGTACACACGTATCAACAACACAGACTGAGACACTGGGGTACATCGGGGTGGTTCGAGAAGACAGGTACATTAAGAGGTCCGTTCTTACGACCTCATCCAACGGTAAGGGATGAGGTAATTTATTAAAATTTTTATAAAAATGGACAAATAAAATAAACCTACACGACCGATAATCAACGTCGTACACCCTAGACCAAGGGACTGGTCCCTATCTTGGACCCGACGGACATAACTCTCATGTCTCAGAATCGGTGACCTGATGGTCCCTTCAGGGACTTGTAACAATTTTCTAATTATCTCCCCGTCACAATACTGTGGGCTTCTTTGTTCGTTATATTTGGCGTTGTTCCGAACTTTTATGGGTACTACAAACGTCGACGGAACGTCTAAAGTCAGACGTTCGGACCCAAGGGTCATACTACTATAAAGGGGACCTTTAAGACGGACGTAGGAATCGCTCGACGGTGGACCACTCGTCACTACTGAAGTTAAAAGTGTACCAATCTAGTCGAGTGTAATGTCAGTCACTTAGGTGGCCGTTACACCCGAACTGGTTCAATACGTACATTTTCTTCTATGGAAATTATGTCTTTAAGAATCACATCATTTGTAAGAAACTTTTCGTATTTCTTGTTATATAACTGGAGGATCCGAAGGGTCGACCATGTCACCATTTCTTAGTCGGACGGTTTCGGTCTCTACGTTCTCTGAGTCCAAATTGGGGACCCAGTCCTCTTAGGGCCTCTCCTCCCTTACGGTTGGGTGAAGTCACAAGAACGGACCTCTTAGGGTACCTGTCTCCTCGGACCACCCGGTGTCAGGTACTCCACCATTTCCTCAGTCTGTCTCGACTCGCCGACTCGTGAACCGTGTGTGTATCCTTTATTCGAAAGTCAAGGTTTACCGAGATGGGACAGGATTCATCAACCTCTAGATCTTCAATTAAATTTGAATAACATAATAAAAGTCGTACTAAATTAATTTATTTTGTAGATCTATTTTCTACCTTTATTTCTTTTAAGTTATTGACAGTAGCCAGAAGTCGACACAATTCTGGTACCAGAATACATAGAGAGAGAGAGTTTCAGTGAACCAACACAGGTTGAGAAACACTAGGGTACCTGACATTGGGTGGTCCGAGGAGACTGATACCTCAAGAGGACCGTTCTTATGGCCTCACCCAACGGTAGCGGAAGAGGTCCACTAGGAGGGCTGGGTCCCTAGCTTGAGTACAGAGGATGGAACCGTCCGTCTAAGAAATGGCGACTCGGTGATATGAAATACATATACACTTTTCACTTTCACTTCAGCGAGTCAGCACAGGCTGAGAAACACTGGGGTACCTGACATCGGATGGTCCGAAGAGACAGGTACCCTAAAAGGTCCGTTCTCATGGCCTCACCCAACGGAAACGGAAGAGGTCCCCTAGAAAGACTGGGTCCCTAACTTGGGTCCAGAGGACGTGACGTCCGTCTGCGAAATGGGAGACTCGGTGGTCCCTTCGGAGTCGACTTTTGTGGAAAATAGAGTGGACTTTGGAAAGTCGGGACATGGATGGATGAGTGGTCGGAGAAGGGACACAAGTGAGACCCAAGATTGTTGTCGTTGTGACAGGAAGGGGTTCCTTCTAACTTGCAAAAGACATTTACGGAGGAAGGAGAAACAAAAGGAGAGTTCTGGAGACTTACTTCATCGTCTTTCCTACTTTACCATGTACGTCGGGTTGTCACACCTATGGTACCAGGAGTAGAAAGATTAGTCTTCTTTTGAAATATGTTCCTTGATATAAGTCATAGAACACTATTTGGTATTACCTTTTCTTATATTTTTTATTATATACAGACATATTGACTCAGTGAAACGGTATGTCGTCTTTAGTTGTGTTGTAACATTCAGTTCATATAAAGTTAATGTTAAAAAAATTCTTTCTTCTTCTCAAATATAAAACCGACGTAAAGAATTGATCCGAGAAACGGTGACCTTCAGTCTCAAGTACGAGTCCGTAGTTTATACGGTCATGTGTGGAGACGAGTTACCCGCGTCCCCAGGTCTGTGTGTGTGAGTGTGTGTTCGTACGTGTGGACAGTGGACCGGGTCCCGTTTGGTTAGACGTCCGAACTGACTCGGCCGTTCTGTGTTCGAACTGTTAGATCTAGCACTTCTCTACGTCCGTCTCTTCTAGGTGTGTGCTCAGTAAAGTCGCCGCTTCGGGGTGACTCGTGCCAGGTCCTCCGACTTAGACCGCATTTCGCAGAGCAGCGGAGAGGCCATGCTCCCGGAGTCCTCCGTCCGTTAGAGTAGGGACAGAATGTTTACTCCTTTGTCCAAGTCTCGTCAAGACAGTAAACGCTCCTAGTGCGACGACCGGTGAAGTCTCTACTGGTCGAAGGAGGTAGGGACCGACCCGTTCTCTTGTTCTCGGTGCGAGGTGAAAGACTTCGTCTGGCAAGTCGAAAAGAACCTGGGACCTCGAGAGTCAAGGACGGTGGGAGTGAAGGAGACGGAGGGAAAAAACAAAATTGGACTATTCAGTAAAACCAGAGTTTTCGTAAACTTCGGATGAAGTGTAGAGTCCTTGTTTTTCACAAGAAAATGTAAGAGGATTTAAAATATCTATTTTTGTAATTCGTTTAAATCCTTTCCTCGACTTACTTTCCTTCCTCCAAGTCTTTTAAGGGTTCTACTTACGTTTCCACTTATTGACAAGGTTAGTGTTACCTTAACCATGCTTTTTCTGGTACTTAGTCCTAATGAAGGCACAGCGTCACGTACATCAGACGTGTGTCTCGTCGACACAGACACCGCCCCAACAGAAGGAGTTCAACGGTTTAAGTAGTGGTTAAAAGCCAATTACAAAAAGAGAAAAACAAACACACTGAAGGGTGTATACGGGAGATTAAAAAAAAAAAAAAATGTGTATTACTGTAAAACACTGAAAATTAATATGTTGTCATTATAGATCAGCTTGGAGAAACAGACTGGGACCCTTTAGAACTCGTTTTAATCCGGAGTCTAAAGATACTTAGGGTTTTTATCACTTTTGAGTTAAAACGTCATGAGTGGTTAATCACTTCGTTCTTCTTCTTGTAAGTGAAAAGTTTTTATTCAAATTTTTTAAATTATCCCATTTTTAAAAATTATCCAAATGTAAAAAATTGTCCTAAATAAATAATAACTAAATAAAAATTAACCTCCTATTAACGAGATGTTATAACTCTACCAAAAACGGTATGTAGTTGTACATAGTCGGTGTCCATATGTATATAGGGGAGGGAGGAGGGTGGAGGGTGAGGTAGGGTGGGGAGACCCAACAGTATCTCGCGTCCCAACTCAGGAGACGCAGTATGCCGTTTAAGGGTGACCGATAGATAAAATACACCACCACATATACAAAGTTACGATACGAGAGTTAAACATGATGGGAGAAAGGCGGTGACACAGATGTTTAGACAAGAGACAGACGGAGAGGTGACGATGGGACTTTTATCCAATTAGTCATGGTAGAAAGATCCAAGGTATATATATATAAACAATTATAAACTACAAACAAAAAGAGACTGAATGAAGTGAGATATATTATCCGAGATCAAAGTAGATCGAGTAACCTTGACTGAGTTTACACAAGGAAAAATACTGACTCATTATAAGGTAACACCCGAAGGGATCACCGAGTCTGCCATTTCGGAGACGGGCGTGACACCCTCTAGGTCCAAGCTAGGAACCCACCCCTTCTAGGGGACCTCTTACTTTACCGTTAGGCGAGGTCGTGAGAACGGACCTTTTAGGGTACCTGCCTATACATGGTGTCGAAAAAATAGATAAGTAAACAACTACCTGTAGATCCAACGAAGGTACAGGATCGATAACATTTACCACGACGTTACTTGTAGTTGTCCGAAATGAAAAAAATGCCCTTCAAAATCCAAGTGTCGTCCTGACCCATCTTTAACATCACGAGGGTGATGGGACTCGGGGGTGACACTCGTAGGGGCTGACACTCGTAGGGGGTGGCCGTCACGAAGACGATGTCGTCCACTTGGACGTGACTGTGTAGCGGCCGTGGCCTTCGGGGGCCAAATGCAGTCTCAAGTAAGAACTGCAGCACGCGAGGCACCCAACTCTGTTTACCCTTTACGGCACATCGGCGGTAACGTCACAACGGGGTTCATCGAAGTAACGGGGGTCTGCGGAGGCAGGAGGTGAGAAGTGGGGAGGGAGGGGGTTGTGGACCGTCGGTGGGTAGAGAAATGACTGAGATATCGAACGGAAAAGGTCGTGTCGTGTATCAACCTCGGTAAGCATACATCGGAGACGTCTGACCGAAGAAGGTGAATCAGCTCCAACTGACAAAATTTGGTCGCTTCCTCAAAGAAGTTCGGTTCGAAAAAGAGTTTTCAATTCTTGTCTTAAATTGTTTGGTTCCATACTCTATATGACACAGAAATTTTAATGTAATTTTTTTTTAAATCCATCACAGTTACCTGGGGGACGGCATTCTCATAGAATGAAGGACTACGAAAAGAAGGGGAGGACTAAAAACGAAGGCAAGTGTTGTAAATGTAAGATGATTCCTCACATCAAGAGTCGCAATACGCTCACATATATATGTATATACACACACACGAGTCAACACAGACCGAGAAACGCTGGGGTGTCTGACATCGGGTGGCTTAAGGAGACAGGTACCTTAAAAGGTCCGTTCTTATGTCTCACCCAACGGTAAAGGAAGAGGTCCCCTAACAGGGCTGGGTCCCTACCTTTGACTCAGAGGACACAGAGGGTGTAACCGGCCACCTAAGATCTTTATACACACACACGTATGTATATGGAAGTTCACCGAAATCACAAATGAAATTTAGAAAAATGGTACCAAAGAAGTAAGGGCTCAAGAATATAAACCAATTAAAAAACTAACCAACCTAAATAACAGTTCAGTACGCCGAAAGGGTACGTCTCAGTCCCGAAACACAAGAGGTCTAAGAAAGTACAGATTCTCTACGGACAGAGACGGAAGGATGGAGTTGTTGTAGGACCGGACCGGATCCTAGGAAAAGAAACTTTGAGCGAACAGAAGAGAGTGACTCCCTCTTTACACACCGGTCAGATTAAAGAGAGGGAATGTTCGGTAAACGAAAAGACGGACTTTCACTTTCACTTCAACGAGTCAGCACAGGTTGAGAAAGACGGACTTGTGGACTGTTTAAGAAAGGAATAGGAAGTTCAAGGTATCAAATTAATTTTCTATAGAGGAGCCATAGTATGACATAATCCAAAAGGACCTTATGTCAAACAAGAGAACTAGACGTGTCAGTCCAGAAAGTGTTAAAAAGAAAGTATAAAATTATTTATAAGAGAAATTAAAAATCTAAGAAATAAAGTCCCTGTAGTTAATAGAATTCAACCTTGTTGAATTGGAAAAAATGTAAAGATAATCATAGAGTAATCGACGAAAGTATAGAAACAGAAAAAGTCCATACAATATAGAGTTCTGAAAGGAAATACAGTCATCAATCTAAGAGTCACCATAGACGGACAAGAAAGACGAGGATTAATTTCACAAGTAATATATTACTACAACAAACCTTCAAGGTAATCAAAGGAATGCAGACGTTTGAGAAATTTGAAGTAAAACTCCAAAGTTATACAATCCTACCCGATCCAAAACGATAGTCCGAAGAGACCACCGAGTCTGCCATTTCGCAGACGGACGTTAAGCCCTCTTGACCCAAACGAGGGACCCAGTCCTTCTAGGGGACCTCTTCCTTCACCGTCGGGGGAGGTCACAAGACCGGACCTCTTAGGGTCCCTGCCCCCTCGGACCACCCGACGGCAGATACCGCAGTGTGTCTCAGCCTGTGCTGACTTCCCTGATTCGTCGTCGTCGTCGTCGTCGTCTCGTAGATTCGTTCTTTCATGTTCTCTTTGTACGTCTTGACATGTAAGATCTCCACTCGTCCCCTCTCTCCAGACCAACTGACCGTACGAATCCCTCAGGAGTCTCGTGGACACCGTGGACCTGGTCCTCCACGTGTCACCCACTCTCGACTTGTCCGTCTCGTCCCACAGTCCACGGAGAGCCCGTCCACCCTGGAGCCCGTCCAGGGTCGTCCTCGCTTGCTACAGTTCAGGAAGTGTACGGCATACCTTGTCCTAACGTCGGACGTAAATTTGAGGACGATGACGACCCGTGTGTGTGGGTCCTTTGGTCTTAACTTTCACTGTACACATGGGGTTACAAGTAACGTCGTGACAAATGTTATCGATCCTGTACCTTCGTTGGATCTACAGGTGACCCCCTACTTACCTATTCCTTTAACACCATGTATATGCACCGCCTTATAATGAGTCGATATTTTTCCTTGAGTAAACCCAGTCAAGATTACTCCTCCTACTTTGATCTCGGATAATATGGCTCACTTCATTCAGTCTTTCACTTTGTGGTTATGCCATATAATTGTGTATGTATACCTTAAATCTTTCTGCCATTGTTACTAGGATATACGTTCCGTCGTTTTCTCTGTGTGTACATTTCTTGTTTGAAAACCTGAGACACCCTCTTTCGTTCCCACCCTACTAAACTCTCTTATCGTGACTTTGTACATATAATAGTATACATTTTATCTACTGGTCACGTTCAAGCTACGTACTTCGTGAGTTTCGGCCACGAGACTCTGTTGGGTCTCCCTACCCCACCCCTCCCTCCACCCTCCCCGTAAGTCCTACCCCCCTGTACACATGGGTACTGACTAAGTATTGGTAGTGTTATAACATTTCATTAAAAAGAGGTTAATTTTATTTAATTAATTTTTTTTCTTTTTGAGGACGGTCTTACACCGGACAAAGGGACTAGGGTACCTTTCAGTACGAGAGGTAGAAGGTTCTTCGGGACACCTGCCACCTACTATCTACCTACCACCTACCACCCACTATCTACCACCAACCACCTACCACCTACCACCTACCACCTCGGTCGGGTCCGTCTCCAAACTCCGAGACGTCCCCTCTTCGTGGATTTGTCAGGAGCAAGTGTGGTTGAAATCCGAAACTCCACACCGAAACGAGAAGTGACCCTAGGGACAGAAAGATGATATCGAAGGAGGACTCTGACTCTAGACATAGAGGAAAGAATTAAAACACATAAGAAAAAAAGATTTAAATCAAGAAAAACCAGGACGGTACACCGATCACCCTAGAATCAAAGGTTTTAACTTGATCCTGGTTTGGGTATGGGGGGGGGGTTGTCACCTTCACGACTCAGGATTGGTGACCTGTCGGTCCCTTAAGGTACAGTAAAATTTTTTAATTACATAAAAATTTTAATCATTAAACGAAAAATAAAATAAAAACCGACGGAACCCAGAAGCAACGACGAGCTACCGAGGGAGATCGACGTCTCTCGTCCCCAGTGAGCAAAGCCGTACACCCGGAGAGGACGATGTGTCGTAGCGGTCCCGCGGGGCCCGAATCGTGAACACCTCGTCCCCGGGTCCGCGGGACACCGTACACCCCACGAGGGCTCGGTCCCTGGTTTCATCACTGGGGGCTTAACACTCCCCTTGAGGGTCGGTGACCTGGTGGTCCCTTCAGAGAGGGGCCGGTAAGAATTAAAACCATAGTCCCCTGGTCCGACTCCCAGTCCTTTAAAAGAAGTTCCAGGATCTCTCGGAGAATTCGACTACTGTGGGGACAACAGGACAACACTTGCAGAGTCAAAGAGCCACACCAGTCCGAGGAGTTTAGTGGATTGAGACAGTTACTGCCGCCTATGGTGTGTGCTGTCTTGCACTTTGGTACAAAAGTTCACTCAGAAGTAGACGCTCCGGACTGTGGCAGCGACACCTGCCTTTGGGGCTGAGAACTGAGAACATGCGTACAGGATCCGACTCAGGACACCGGAATCGACCTACGTAGTGAATTATGAAACTCAAAGTAAAAGAAGTAAACATTCCTGACTCAGTGACCCCGAAAGGATTTGACTCAATTATAAACTTCCCGAACAATTAATATCGACGACAAGAAAGATCTATGACTTTAGTGACCTAAGGAGGAAATAGGAGGAGAAGATGGTAAAAATTTCTCCCTACAAAATTCGGATCTCTTGTTTACATTTTTTTTTTAATAGTGAGTTAACACAGAAACGCTGGGGTACCTGACATCGGTTGGTCCGAGGAGACAGGTCCGTTCTTATGGACTTACCCAACGATAAAGGAAGAGGTCCCCTAGAAGGACTGAGTCCCTAACTTGGCTCGAGAGGACGTAATGTCCGTCTAAGAAATGACAGACTCGGTGGTCCCTCCGGGTATCCGTTTCCGTTTTCGTTCGACATCAAACGGGTCAGTTCGTCCTCTTGCCACCAGTGGCCTTCCGGTCCGTCCGGTCGTCGAAAAAAAGATTCAGGAAAGGGATACCTAAGAAGGATCAGGAACTCGAGTCGGTCCAGTACACCTTATAGTCGTACCTGTCCTCTTGTAGGACACCACCCGAGACTCCCCCGGCGGAGACGGGGAGAAGCACCCCAGGTTATTGTGACTGTCGGTAAAAGTCGAGTCGACGACCGTCCATTCCCTCGAAAGTAGGTGTGTACACCCTGCGACGTCCCGTCGCGACCCGGGGGTTTCTGGTCGAGGTACCACCATCGCCCCTAATTACCCTTTAAGTCCTTTCCTCTAGGACCCTACTTTCCTCCTTCCCCTCCGAAGTGGTTCTACAGAGGGTAGGGACGACTGGAAGTACCTGGTTCTAAAAACGGATCATTTCCTCACCCAAAGGAATATACTTCAAATCCCAAAATGCGGTCTTGAAGGCATCGTCTCCGGGCACCTCTCTCTCCTACCCGTCCCGTTGATCCCGTCCCACCTCTCCTTTCTTTCGTCACCTTGCACTACTATACTCGACCCGGATCCTTACCGATACTTTCCATGGTGAATGAGTCGTCCCCTGAAAGGACCGTCAAGTTACCAATTCTGAGTCGTGAAGGCTACGTCCCCTACACCCAAGTTAGGGACCAGCCCCTTTGATCCTACGGTGTCGTACCATTTTATTTGTTTTTTTTTTAACAAAAAATTAATATTTTTTTTTGTTGTCGATGAGTCATCTGTCCGTAGACTCTTAGTCCGGTCGTTGAACTCCGGTAGTCGTAGTCTCCTGTGAACTTCAGTCTGTCCTCTGTTCCAGAGTTCACTAGGGGATCCCAGTCTGCTTCGTCCAAACGGGCAACCCTGTTCGGAACCTACACACCTGTCACACCACCCGGTAAGTTCCGGGTTAGGGTACCCTTTCGATCTTGAATCGTCCACACGTCAGGTGGGGGACCCCTATCCATCTTCTGATCAATCCCTCTCACGTCCCCCGTGCGGTTTGTTTGTAATCCCGAAGGGACCACCGAGTCTCTCATTTCGCAGACGGACGTCACGTCCTCTGGGTCCAAGTCAGGGACCCAGTCCTTCTAGGGGACCTCTTCCTTTACCGTTGGGTGAGGTCACGAGAACGGACCTCTTAGAGTACCAGTATTCTCGATCGGGAATCACAAATAAAACCAGGTCCGTGATAATATTCACGAATTTTCCTAAAGAGAAAGTCAGAAGTACTGTTGGGGTAATATAGTGGTCGGGACGACTGTAGGGTCCTATTCCCTGACCCCGAGTTCCTCCAATTCACCGAAACGAGTTCCAGTACATGGATCGGTCTCCGTCTCGTGGGGACCGTCCGAACGGGGTCCTCGACGGGTAACGGGATCTGATCGTCTTCACGACCCGAGAGACAAAATCTAACGAAAGACTCACGTCCACTGGTAGACGGGTTTCCACCACTGTGACTCGACTGTCTAGACTCGACTGGACGTCCGTCCAGGAGGGATCGTAGTCGACTAAGTAGGCTAGTAGGGTACGAGTAGGTCCCCTACCTCGTCACCCTGAAATCCCTGGTCGTGAGTGGAAGGTAGATTATCTGAACCATAATTCTCTGGTCTTCCCGACCCCTGGCCCCTTCACCCCACCCCACCTCAGATTAGGTATTCGGGTTCCTCCAGGACGTCTAAGTCAAAGGGACGTCCGTTTCGAGTAGTGGAGAGACTGACAAAGGAATTTCTTTCTAGTTCGCACACCTACACTAGAAGAGACTCCAAGTAAACATGAAATTTTAAAATACTAAGGCACAAAATAGAAGAAGTCAGAAGACCTTAGAAAGAAAAAGATTGGAAACATCGAAAAAGTGTGTAAGATCTTTTTTTAGCCGGCTAACAGAATGTCATAGTAGAAAGACAAGGATTTAACGGATCCTACGAACGGTTCTTTCGGACAAAGTAAAACGTAGACTACGGTCCAAACGGTCTGCAACGTAGAAACCTTCAAGGTCCCGGTGCGAGGACGGAAGACCGACTGAAGACCAAGTCTACCCGGGTGTCTGGTCCCATCTCTCACTGAGGAACTGAAGACGACGACGACTGTGCGTACTCTTCATGTAGACCCTCCTCAGACCTTCTCTACGTCCTTCCTTTCCCTACCAGAAGGTTCCTTCGCCGGTCGTCTGGACGGGTCTCCGACACAGATCCCTTCCCCTTGAAACCTTCTGCCTTCCCGACTTCCTCCTCTCGAGACGACGAGTGGGTCTGCACCCTTAGGTTGAGTACCGAAAATCATTTGAAGGATCAATGTCGGACCGGTAACGTATTTTGAGTCTGGAAGACTCATTTATTCTAACACCAGGTCGTAATCCTATGTCGTTAGCCTACTACTTAAAGATGAAGGAATTTTACAGACCTGGACTCGGTGACCCAGTGAAATTTGGGATCGAACCGAGTCCGTCCTTTTATTTCATCCGACGAAAGTTTACGGGTGAGTGGAGTTGGACCGACTTTGATTGTTCAGATAGGGACGTAAAGGGTGGGGGTGGGGTTGGGGATAACGTTGTCGAAGGGGAAGGACCGTTACAAGTCTCTAGAACCTCAGGAGGAACCTTTGAACCCCAAGAGAACCCGAGGAGACAGGAGGAGAGGAGCTGGAGCCACAATTAAAGAGAGAGGTAGGGCAGAGACTAGATGATTGGTCTCGGTGGACAGGAGAACCAAACAGGAAGGGCATTGACAATGCCAAGATAGGATAGTAAAGAAAAATTTTAAATAAAATTTAACTTCCTATTAACGAAATGTTATAACATAACCAAAGACGGTATAAGGTCATGCATAGTCAGTATTCATATGTATACCGGAGAGAGAGAACTTAGAGGGAGGGTGGAGGATGGGTGAGGGTGGGGAGATCCAACAGTGTCTCGGGGTCGAACTTTCTACCATGGCTACTTGGGTGAACGTCCCGTCGTTACTTCTGTGTCTGTATCTCTTGTCTAGACACCTGTGTCTCCCCCTTCTTCTGCCCCCCTGTTTAACTCTCTCATTGTACCTTAGTATGTATGACGGTATACAGTTTATCTGTCGGTCACCCTTAAACGACACACTAAGTCCCTTGATAACGGAGAATTATCCAACAAAGAAGTATCCAAATAAATTGTCAGATAAGACAAGTAAAGTCAGAATAAAGGGAAATTAGGGGACATACGATCAGATTGGTAGGATTTGGTAGGGAAGGATCCTGACCGTCCTACCTTATGTAAATTTAAATGGATACGTTGGCTCGTGTGTGTGGTCCACCAGGTCCAGGGAGTCGGAATGGACGACCTCGAACAGAGGGACAAGGGACCAGGAGAGGGAGGTGACCGGTGGGGACGGGGTGTGTCAGGGGGGTAGCCTCAACCCAAAGAAGGGAAACGAGGAACAGTCCTGCGGAAGGATAGAGACGGTTGTGTTTAGACTATGATGGTAGTTTTGGCAAAGGGTCAGGTCACTAGTCATTAAGGAAAACACGAGTGTTGACATAGAACAAGAACGGTATCTTAACAAAATTAACGTCATTTAACAAAGGATTACAAAGTACTTTAGACCGACAGAGTTTGACATTCCGGAAACTCCCATTAGCAATTTAGAAGATACGATGACAAAAGTTGTTCTGACCGGACCCTAACACATACCCACGTTTTGTTTTTTTTTAAAAAAAAAGAGTTATGACTTACTCTTTTAGGTAAAAGACCTAATACGTGGTGTTGTGTTTTGAAAAGGAAGATTAGTCAACGGTCCAGTGACAACCTGATTCGACCAGGTTCAGAGTTCACTCCGCTCTTATAATTGCACACACACACACACACTCACACACAAACATATACTTTCGCCGAGCATCCCTCCTCTCCTTACCTATGACTCACAGACATACACGGATTGACTGATTTTTTGTAAGGTCACAGTTTAATTTAAGTAAAACCTTAATAAATATTACCACTTTCACTTTACAGGTCGCCATCCTATCATAAAGTATTGATAATTTATATTATTAATACTTCCGAGATGTCTTTGTGTCTTTTTACGTGAGAGACTCTTTTCTAATTGTACTTTATATGGTTTCTGTAGTGTCATCTAAACGACTCTACTACCCCAATACTAAGTAGGAGGTCGGGAGAGGAGTAGAAACGTCGGGAGAGGAGTAGAAACGTAAACAGATTTTACAAAATATTGATTCTCATATAATTTTCACTTTTAGTGAATCAACACAGGCTGAGAAACGTTGGGGTACCTGATATTTCAGGTACCTTAAGAGGTCCAGTCTTATGACCTCACCCATCGGAAAAGGAAGAGGTCCCTTGGAAGGATTGGGTCCCTAGCTTGGGTACAGAGGACGTAAGGTCCACCTAAGACATGGTCGATTCGGTGGTCCCTTCGGGTTCTTTTCATGTCACCCATTGGATAGGGAAGAGGTCACCTAGAAGGGCTGGGTCCTTAGCTTGGTCCCAGAGGACGTAACGTACACCTAAGAAATCGTTGACTCGATAGTCCCTTCGGGATACTATTTTCATTACAGTAAATTTTTTTTTTTCATTTTTAGTCATCGGCTGTCAATATCTGACTCTATTTTGATTAGAAACCATTTTCAACAAGTTGGATGACTTATCTATTGGTAATACGTCCGAAGGAATCGGTCGACGAAAAGGAAATCCATAGACAGGAAAAAGACAAAACGGAAAAGAGGACGGGGTCAGAAGAGACTAACGGAGGAAGACTCTAAAATAAAAAAATTGAAAGGATTTTATGGAACTTATTTTGAGTGGACAAAATAGTCGAGAACGTTCCAGGTAAGGACTTATTATTGTACCATTTACCCATTTTCGTTTGTACGTCGGAGGGTGCCACTTCTACGTCGACCTCTGCGGACATACTCACGAGTCTGTACAGACTGAGAAACGCTGGGGTACCCGACTTCGGGCGGTCCGAGGAGACTTAAAAGGTCCGGTCTTATGACCTCACCTAACGGTAAAGGAAGAGGTCTTCTAGATGGGATAGATCCTAGAGGTAGTAATCGGTCACCTAAGAAATGGTGCACAGTGGACCCTTCGGGTGTCTCTTTCCGACGGGTGAGGTCATAAGACCGGACCTCTTAAGGTACCTGAAATATCAGGTACCCCAACGTTTCTCAGCCTGTGCTGATTCACTAAAAGTGAAAATTATATGAGAATCAGTATTTTGTAAAATCTGTTTACGTTTCTACTCCTCTCCCGACCTCCTATTTAGTATTGGGGTAGTAGAGTCTCTTTTACTGTGTCTTATGAAGCCAAATGAATTGAACACGTCTGAGGAGGGAGAGAGGTAAGTGACTTGAGACGGGATCAGTCAATAAAATTACTACTCTGTCTTCCGTGTAAATAGGATAAAAAACCTATTACACTTCGTCCTGTATATCTTTTACGTGACTTACCGTCTTAACCTCTATTCTTTCTAAAGTTGTCCGGTCTTTCTGTCTGATTCACTTTGTTCTTGTAAAATTTTTGACACAGTTTCCCAGACGTTATACCCAGTAGTTTGTGATACTGACCGGGTCATATCGCTCTGGTGTGCCGAGGGTTCCTTTTTCGGAACCCAGAAAGTTGGTTCTCGTACAGGGCGTTCGGAGGTCCCATGTTTCACCGACTGTCCTTCCCGAGGAAACTAGAATCCGACGTCATTGTTTTCATGTCACTCGACCCTCTGTACCGAGGTTTTCTTCGACTTGCGGACTTAGTCAGTTTTACTCTATTTGTCGTCGTTGTGGTTGGATCCACTCCTTGTCCACCAGTCCCTACCTCACTTCGTCCACCTCGGTTCTCACCACCCATCCGCCTCCAAGGGATTCCTTTAGGTAGTCTTGAACCGTCGTAACCTCTTCACTTTGGTACCCCCGTGGACGGACCACTTAAGTCGTCAAAGGGATTTCTTCTAACACTCGTACACGATGAGTCTAGAGTCTCCGACTCGACACTTCGTCTCTACACGACCCCCTATAACACCCAAAAAAAAGGGGTATATTGTGTCTTCCCAAAATTTTTCAGTAAACAAAGGACATTGGTTGGTGTGTATTCATACGATGCGTCACACATCGAACCTCGTCAAAAAGAAACGAGACTCCGGTGGATTAGATGCTCCCCTGCTTCTTCAGGACTGACTCGGAACCACTGATCTTCGACTACCCGAGGTGTGAACCAGGTGACTTCCTTCTGCTCCGAAACCCAGGGGAGGACAGAGAGTGTACTACGAGGGTATAGTAACAAGTCAGAACTTATAATTTCGACAACCAAAATGGTTGTCAGACGGAGACTTATCCTTAGGAATTCTCTTACAAACATCGACTATTGTTCACTCTCACAGACCAAAACGTCCTCTACTTTACAAGAAAACATAGACTCGTCCTTCGTTCGTCTATCACATAAAGTTATCGAAAAATATGGGTGGTCCGTGTAACTTTAACTAGAAAAGGTAGTGATAATAGATATTTTGGGGAAAGAAATCACTAAATCAACCTTCTCACGACGTCGGATAAGAGTAAGTTTTCATAATAGAGAAAAGTCACCCCTCCCGACACTCGGTATGGAAATAAAAGGTAGTAAAATCGAATCGATAAAAAGAGTTACGATTTTAAATACTCGATCTCACTTTACTCTTGTTTTGGAACACTGTTGAACATCGTAGAACTCAAGAGACACTCCTCCGATTAGGTTCATTGTTTTATTCTTTATCATTCATTTAACGACTGATATTAATTTTCGGACGTTAAAAGTTTTCCTATCAACCCTTTAAACCCGCTCTAGTAAGTTACGTCTTATAAAAACCACATTTAATTCAATCTAAGGTGACCCTGAGAAATTGGAATTTAGCGACTCGGTATAAGGTCCGAATATTCCTGAAAGTCCACCGAATACCCGAAGGATCCACCGAGTCACCAATTCTTAGGCGGACGGTTAGTTGCGTCCTCTACCTCCTCTGCGACTAAGGTAGGGAGCCACCGCTTCTAGGGGACCTCCTCCCGTGTCGTTGGGTGAGGTCATAAGAACGGACCTCTTAGGGTGCCTGTCTCTCGGACCGCCCGATGTCAGGTACCTAAACGTCTCACCCTTGTGCTGACTCGCTGTCTCGTACATGTTATATGATCATAACGACTACCTGCAGACTCCAATACTTTAACAAAGTCGACAGGTAGTTTATCGGGAAGACCGAAGTGTTTATTTGAGCTACGTCTAAGTAAAGACCGTGGTCCGTACACCTCCCAACACAGAGTTTATTGTAAACTTCCCAACTTTTTTTGAAAATATCTAACAGGATACCTGACGAGGACGGGCGGCGGTGGTGGTTGTGTGTGTGGGCTGGGGCCTCAGTCGATTCACAGAAAGGATTCTTTGTAAGGACTCGAGAACCTTTCTGCCGGAGTAGAGACACGGGTAGAACCTGAGTTCGAGGGAGGTCGTGACCGTAGGAGCTTGACAGTACAGTATATGAGAACTGCGTAGTTAGAGGAGAGGTCTTGATTCGGGGACCCTTCTGTAGAAGGGTAGAGCCGCAAAAACCGGGATTGTGCTACGCGCCGAGGTTCTCCCCGACACGTCTCGGCGAAGACCCCTATCTCGTACCCTGCCTGTTCGTGGAGACTTCACTCCGTTCTCCCTGTGGAGCCGAGACGTCCACACAGGGTCTGACACTGGCTTCCACCCCCCTAGTCAGAGTTCTTTCTAGTCAATAGTCGGAGATTGGGACGCTAAGCATTAATTGCTTCACAAGCGCCTTACTAGGACGCCAAAACTTTCTCAGTCCGAACTCCCTCCTCTCTCTTTCCTCGGGACCTTTTCGTCGTTTTCACCTCTTCGGCTATCCGCGCGGGTCCAAGGCTCACCAGAAAGAGGGGAGCCTCGGCGCACCCCGAGGCTGAGGGCGCGGGGTAGCGGGCCACGCGACAAGGGAGCACCTCGCGGGCGCCGCCCCTGGAAAGGAACGGGACGGTGGGTGTCCACACCGTTGAGGTCCAGACGGATTGGAACAGTCCGCCCTCCGGCAGGTCAGGAAGTCCTTCTCAGCGACCGGGGCCCAAATCCTCGGAAGTGTGAGGAAAATAGCACTGATAGACCGTCATAAAAAGTTTGGTCGCCATAAATGTCCCCGTTCTGACCCGACGAGGCACCTCGGACCCTGCTATAGTCGGACACTCCATTACCTCTGTATTAACCCCTTGGTCCACCTTAATCTAGCGTTTACTAGATCACAGAGTGCAATTAAAGTGACCCAAAACAAGCTTCTCGTCACCTTAGTGAGCGGAACGCCTCGTTCGACGGCAGTCTTTTCTAAGAAAAGCTCGTAAATTAGTTCAAGTTCGCGAGCCGGGAACTTACAACGTCCTCGTCGAAGTGCAAAGCCGGAAAGTTTTCCATAGCACTACAATAACGAACAAAACGAAGATCTTCGCCGCTCAAATCCTTTACTGAACCCGCCCAAGTAGACACTCCGGCTTTTCTGTGTCTGCGCGAGGGGTCCCTGGGGCCGCCGAAGCGCCAGTAGAGCTTCCACGGTCGGTTCACAGCCCAGGGCGCCCGCGAGGACCGCGCCTGGGGACACGGGTCCCACAGGCCGCGGCAGGATCGACAGACCCCTGTCAGCCCCCTCAGCTCCCCCTCCCCCGCCCGCCGCCCTGCCGCGCCCTTCTCGTACCTTTGGCCCTCCCTCGGCCGGACGCGGAGCGGGGAGGCACGGTTCCTGTGGCAGAGCCTCCGCGCCGAGCGAAGGGTCCCAGCCTGAAAGGCGGGGGCCCCGGCCCGTCACCTCCCGGTCGGGGCAGGGGAAGGGTCGAAGCCCGCCGGGGGTCCCGACTCATTCGGCCCGCCTCCCTCTGTCGTTCCTAAAGGACTCTCGCTTCCCCTCCTCCACCCCTCTCCCCGTCCTCGAGCCTCGGTCCTGGGACTTGGACGTCCAGCCACGGGGCCCCCGCGGCGGCGGGCGCGGTGGGGTGCGCGCGAGGGCGGGGGCGGGCGGCGCCGGGGGCGGGTGAGGGCTCGGCATCCCTCAGTCCAGGGCCTCCTTCTCCCATCCACCCCTCCGCCTACTCCCCACCCCCTGGGGAACTGCAGTGACCTTCCTCCACGGCCCCATCCTTCACCCGGCCCCTTTCCAATTTTTAGCGGGGGCGGGAGCCGAGGAGAAGTAGCTCCAGGCCACCTCCGAGCCTCGCGCGGCCTCGCTGTGAGGAGGACCGAGGAGGGTCCGCCGCCGCCGCCGCCGCCGAGCCTTGCCCGAGGCCCCGACCTTGCGTTGCCGGTCTCTTGCGGCCCGAGACTCCTAATGGCCCCCTTCACCGACAGAGAGCGACCCCGACGCCTCTCCCCGCGGGCCCCTCGTCCCGGCCGCCGCCGCCGCCTCGCTCTTCCTTGGCCGACGCCACCCGCGGTCGCTCCTCGCGCCCGTGGCCCGCTCGTCCGGCGCAGCGCGAGTGGTACCAGTCGACGACCCTGTGGCCCCAGGACGACACGCGCGACGAACCGCCAGACGACCAGTGTCCACTCCGCGCCGGACCTCGGCGGGGGGCCCCCCTCCCCTTGTCCCGAGGCTCCCCTAGTCCTGTGATAAACGCCAAATCGGCGGACCCCGGCACTGCAAGAAAGAGGAGGCAGCCCGGCAGCCCCACCCGCGGGGACCTCTCGGCGATAGACCTCAGGCGCTCGTAGCGGCGGGCACCGAGGCGCAACTCCGCCGGGGACCCGCGGACCTCTGGAGGGCGTTCGGTTGACTGGGGGTGGGGCCAAGACCCGAGTCCCTCACGGCGCTCGAGCCTGGACGGTCTATAGGTCTCGGACAAGGGTCTCCAAGACCGGCCCAGGCGCCCCCGGGGGGGCCCTGTCGCCGAGGCTCCTACGGGCGCTCCGACGGGCCCCCGATCCGATACAACCTGTGACTGCCGCTGCATCGTGGAGGGCTTCCTTCCTCCACTCGGGAACCCCTCCCCTAGCGCACGGGCCGCCCTCGTGTGTCTAGGGTCCTCTACCGCTGTCGACCTTGGGAAGCTCGGTGAGTCCCGAGGGCTCGGGCGCGCAGGGCCCCTTGCAAGGGGCCGCAGCTGAGGAGCGGCGTCGAGCACCAAGCGCCGAGGACTCGCGCGACGCGCTTCGGTGGCCTCACCTCTGAGCCGGTCCCAGGGGCTGGACTCACTGGCACGGCTCCCGTCAGCTCCTGGGTTTAGGGCAATTCAAAGTCTTAACGTTCAGATCAAAAAATTCAAGGCTTTCCTTTGCTAAATCTTGTTTTCTACGCTAAACTCCTTAGCCACTCCAGGCGCGGAAACGGCCCACAACCCCTTTGACCGACGCCCTGGCCTTCCAACGGGGGCCCAATTACACCTCCCTCGGGGGTGACCCCGCGGTTTTGAGATCCCGTAAATCCCCGAGCTTGAGCGGCAAAGCCGAGTCACCGGTTCTGGGGACCAAGTCGGAGCCACCCGCGTCCCTCGGTCCAAAACCTCGCGGACCGAAAATTCGCAGGACCCCGTTTCCATATTATACTTGATTTTACGTCATTGTATTCAATAACGTTTCTAAGAACTCTTCCTTTCGGTCTCCCGACCGTATATATAAAAAATTACAAACAATTTGAGTTTTCCATCATTGTCAATTTATAAGAAACAGTCACCCTTCTGACCATTAGGAAGTCAAGATTTATTGTTCATGATGAAGGTCAATCTACCTACTTTGACAATTTGGCTCTCCGTTTTGCCTAAACATTAACCTCTCTTGCGCGAAATTTGACCTTCACAACGATTTTGTTGATATAATTCACCTCATGACGAAAAAATGAAGTTTTTATGTAAACCCCCAAACGTTTCAGTACCATAAAACTTTATATTAACGAACCTCGCAAAATTAATGTACTTCAGGTAGACAGATATTACATTTTCATTTAGATCCATTTAATGACACTTAGTTTTTGTACCTCCTTTTACATATACGAAATAACCTAAAAGACGAAGTGTCTAAATAAAACAAAGTTTTTGATCGTTTCCTATCGAGACAGACACCAATTTTCGTCGAATCTAGACACCTTCGAAAAGGATTGGCGATCACTCTAAGAGAATACTAAGGAGAAGCTAAAATGAATTTACTCCGTCTTTAGAACCTTGAGAAAACACTTAAAAATTTTTTGTAAAAATATGTATACACAATATCCCTCTTTCGTCCTCTTTTTGCAACCGTACCACTCTTACAGAAGTGGACCCACATGTCCTTCTCAAGACAGTCGACGACCCCAAACATCCACGATTACCCCTGAGACGTCTGGTGTGTCCGAAGAGGGTTCCCACGTGTCGACAGAGGGACATTTTGTTAGTCGATGGACGAAAGATTTGAAGAAGTCCCGAAAGTCTGACTGACTTTCCCGAGGAGAGATCTCTTGCCACAGGTCTATCCCCGGTTCAAAGACAGGACACCTAAAAAGTTCACGGTCGAGACGAGTGAGAACCCACGATACATTAAAATACTCATTAATTATCACACATCCACACGTGACTCTATATTTTATTAGTCTCCAAGAAATTATGTCCTCTATTGCCGGAAGGGGACCTTTTTTTACATAAATGGAAGAAGGTTTATAGGACCCTTTATTTTTGTGTAGTTATTAAGTATATGAAGGTCCAGGAGAAATAACGTTTGAGAAGGAGATTTTTCCTATGATCAGAAGTAAAGAGGTCGAGTTTTAGAGTAAAAGTATAAAATTCTGTGGTGTGGAAACGTTTTCGGTGTCTGGGAAAACCAGTTGAGGGGCAAAAAGAACCAAAAACTCGTCGATTGTACATGTTGAACGATGTTGATTAACCTTTACGGAGTGAGCGTTTAAAGGACTCCTCTCGATTACTATATTTTAGTTTTGCATGTACTGTTTTTAAGAGTAAAGGTTTTACTTACATTGCAAAGTTTTCGGTCGATTAAACGTATCGTTAAAAAGAACAAAAGTGGTTTCAAATACTTCGGTGTGAAAGAACCAAAACAAAAGGGTCTTAACGTGCAAACCTTACAATTAATGTATCGTGGAAACCACAAGGTTTACTACCTAGTGTAACGTCTATTTAACATCCACCAGCGGATGAGATCAAGGACTTATGAAACTGGAACAAATAAATGATAAAATTCAAAAAAGAAAGGGACAATTTAAGACACTATCCGATAGGTCAACGAAAAGGTCACTCACAGTTGATGTTTAACCGTGAACGGGACCCACGAGTGGTAGATGGAGGTGTTCCTAATTTAGTACACGATTACGTCGACGACTGGAAGTTGTGGGGGACTTCCTCAAGTCCCACCTCTCGTACTCACTCCGTGGGACACGACCCCCTTTCTGACCGTCCTGTCCAGAAGTCTTTCAATCTATAAGAGTCCTCGACTAAAATACTCGGGTTAAGAACATAGAGGGGTATAGAGCTGTTAATGATTTTAGGAAGTACGACTACTGACAAGGAGCACTGGTCGTTGTCGAAGTACTCTGATCATCTTTGGAAGACCTTCTTATACACCGACCAAAGTACATGAGGGGACAGTGGTTTTCAAGTATATGTGACTGAAAGGCGGGACGAAGAACCCTTGTCAAAGAGTCTCGACAGAGGGCCCGACGTCAGGAGTAAAACAGGGTTTATTTTGAATTTGACCGTTGAACGTACAACACGTAAAACATTCAGCTGTAATCGTTATTCAGTCAAAACACAAAAGGACACATTTTAAGTTTACAATTCACCAATGAAGATCCCTTTGAAGCGGTTGAGAGTTTTTAGTTACTTACTAAGGTCCTTTATATGGCTTGTCACAGAGAAAAAGAGGGAGGGAATTTGGGGCGCTACGATCTCGACCCCGACTTTCCTACTCGCCTGAAATAGGACGATAATCATCAGTACAACCTAAACGAATCAGTGATCACTTTGTGTGGACTAAGACCGGCTAATCGAAAGAGAAATAGTCCAAAGTTTCTTGACTCGACAATCTCCTACGGGTCCGGTCATGACTAGTACTAGAACCCAAACCCCAAAGGGGGGGGGTGATTGTCTTAGAAATACTTTATCTCAGACTACGTATTGAGATCAAGGTACTAGAGAAGATTCCTCTGGTCAGTAAATTTTTGGGTATATATAAAGAACCGAAAAATTAATTAGGATAAACGAGGGGTTTATTGAATTTTTCTCAAAGACTAAAGTTGTTCCTACGAGTTTGGAGAATAAAATCACACTTGGATAAAATATACTGAAAAATCTTGTCTGGTTTCTTAACGAACCAAAAATTAGAGGAAACTTACATATGTCATATCTTTAAGTTTTACTATATAACGGGGGTTTTGTCAAAATATAGTTGGTTTTTTGTTTACCACAGGAACTCCTTCCAATGGGTCAACTAGTGTTTCAAAATTGGCTACAAATGAGACCGAACCCTTAAGACGTGTAGTTCTTCTTTATTGTCACATTCATCGAAGACATCACGAAATTTAACTCTACATGTACGTTCATTCACACTCTTGTCTCACTTCCTTTGAGAGAACCGTGGACCCACAATTTACGTCTCGACCGACCGTAATCAGACCCAGAACCAAGTTAACGTATCAGTCCTCAACCTATAGTCCATTTATAGTACTAAAAAGTAACACCGATCCCCTCCTTCTTGTAAACTTTATTGTGGCCCGAATTAAAAACAATTCATTTTTACATAGTAGTCCTTACCAATTTTTGTAGACAACCCAAACCAAATTTCCTGGAACACCCTGTCAGGCAAGACAAGACAACCGGAGTCAGAAGACCCCGTCGAACGATCCTTACTGTTCTAGACGGTCTACGAAAGGTCCAAGTAACAACTAAGGAGTGTGTGAACCCACGGAACCTTTAACGTACGACGACTACTTCCCTGACCTAAAAATATGGTCTAACTCCCTCCCCTTCCTTTACCCTCCTTACCCCACTACCTCCCTCCCGAACTTTCCTTTCGGAGACCGAATCATAGACCCTGACGTCCCCCCAAAGTAATTCCTTTACCAGGGTAACTCAGACGACTTCTATCACCTGATCTAAAGGACGTAACGACGACCCGCCTACACCCCCCTACAGTTCTTAAGGACCCCTAAAGGGTAGTCAGAACCATTTCGACCGACGACCTCTCGGTACAGACTAATAACGAGGAAAGGAACTAAGATTCGAGGAACTCTCTAGACGAGAGTGAAGTGTTTACGTACGTGACACTCACGAGCCACCTTAGAGTGCCCAGGTATCTGAGGAAAGTCTTTACTCGTCAAATTACCAAAAAAAAAAAGTTCCAGTTGTCGACCGACCACCGTATGGGTCCTTATCTTGGACCATAAGTTGACTGTCTATTGTAAAGAAGTAAAAACATAAAGGAGATGGGGTTTGTTTCATCTCTACAAGTTTATATACACACGACTAAAGAAAAATTTGTAACCGTAGAAAAAATTTTTGGAATAAAAAAGGAGTAAAATAGTTTATATAAGTTCAGAAGAAAGGATAGTAGTTATGTACTTATGTATAAAAATGAGTGTATTTTAATCCTAGTATACTTGTATAATATCACCATCTACACACAAATATACGAGGGGTCACCCGTTTTTTTAGATAAATTAAAGGGAAAATTTAAATTTTGTAACAAGTATAAAATCGTGTAGTGGTAATTATGAAATGTTATCATCAAAATTACTGACACATCCCAAACAATACCGATACGACATTAAATAATTTGGTTCGACCGTAGAAAAAAATTATACTTTTTTGAAATTTCAGGGATTCCTCAAATTAATTCTTATAGTTGTACTACCGACGAATATCATCTGACTTTCTAAACCACTCTTCTGAGTACAAAGAACGCTCGTCAACCTTAGGAGGGAGACTTGACGACGCCGAGCTTATTAACACCGGTACCGTGACCGAAGTAGAGAATGGTGAAGGGGGAGGTGTGTGGGGCACGGGGTCGGTGTGTTTGATGGGAACAGTTTCTTGATTGGGTAGCAAGAAATCTACCCGAAAGGTGCAGAACACGACAAACGGACGTTCTGGGAAAAAAGAGAGAGACGTGGAAAAGAAGGGGACGGAAGTTTTCAGTCGACTCTTTAAGGACCGGGTCGCTCGAGGAAGAACATCGGGGTCTGACTTCTAGACGAAAGAAGACCACACACATCAGAGAAGAATATCGGGGACGCAGTCGGGGAGGAGGACAAGAGTAGAACGTACCAATCATAAGACAAGCACACAGACGGGAGCGAGAAACCTCACCTCTCGGGCACAGGACCGAGAGGAATCTAGGGACCACGGATCAAAGCACGGACCGTACCTACGTGAATCATTTACAACCTTATTTCCTTACATCGGTGTGATAGTAAAGTTCCTTCTCTAGAGAGACCGGTCGATACTTAAATAAGGCCCAGTAGTCATGGGGACGGACAAGCACCTCGAGTCAATTGTCACCTAAGGAACTTCTTCGATAGAGAGTTGTCTGTCATATACAGAAGACAACACTCATCGATTCTAGACCCATTACTCAACCCAACAAGTTGAGACTCTACGGACACAGGCCAAACCAGTGTTACGAAGGGACTCCGGAGACCCGGTCGTTCCGACCCACCCCCCGCGGGCACGTCGGGAAGACAGGGTCGGAGATACTCACTCTCCGGTCCGGGAGGAAACAGAAATGGGGTGTCACGAGACATGGTAAAAATGACATGATATTCGGTGTTGATAAATAACGAAATTGAATGAACAAGAACCTATCTGAGTTTGGACTCAGTGACCCACGACGCGGGACAACGTCTAGACTTACTGTTTCTGTGTGAGTCTTAGTTCGGAGACAAAATTTCCTCGGAGCTACGATCAGCGGATCGAAGGAGAAAGGAATCTTATCCAGGAGGAGTTGGTAACTGTGTGTGACCCAAGGACCGTCCTAGTCGGACGATCCCCACTTTGCACAAGACTTTTTTAGACCTTACGGGACTAGGTCGGAGTTCGACCACGGAGGGAAGGGGTCGATGGTAAGGGTGGAGGTAGGAGACGTGTACGGGTGTTGTACGAAGAATCTCACACCAGGTACCGGGTCGTAGGGGATCCTTGGATCACTTAGTCTCGGACGTATAATTATTCCAAGGGTCTACACCAAAACGTGTAATCTTTACCTCTTTATGACTAAAATCGTTTCCTAAGAATCGAGACTACAGTCTCAGAGTGAGAAGAAGTGGTTGTAGAATCACTACTGGAACTGGACACACTGGTTCCCGGACGGTAATTTATCTATCGAAAACTGGTGTTTATTTTCAAAATGTTCCGGAAACGAAGACTTTGTTTCAGCGAACCACATTTTTCCACCCTGCCACCCGTAGGCGAGAGACATTCGGCAACAGTTCTCGTGCAGTGGCCGGGTAGCAGGCCAGGACGTCTACTATTATTTGGACACACGCAGGATGACCGAACTTTACGGTCTGTGAACGGAAGAAGGAGCGGAGTAATAACGTCTAGAACCGTTTGTGAAAACCGAAGAGTGTCCAATGGTGGCGACGAATGTCCAGGAAAAGAATCGGTCCGACAGACAGGAAGATAAATTACTCACACTTACACAAAGGAAAGTTTGGTGTCTGGGTGGGTATACCAGTTGTGTTCGTTTCAAATTGTCACTAGTCCCAGAAACCACTTTTTCTCCGGACTTCACTTGGAACATGTTTACTTTTCGGAACCGAAGGTAATATACGTCTATACTTTGGGGAACTCGAGTACCGGAGGAAACCGTCCGCAACTAGTCACTAATCCGAAGGTCGTCTCAAAGCACTTTGGGAAAAGAGATCCCAGGGGTCGGAACTGAGTTGTAATCTTAGTATACTCCTCGAAATAAAAATCTTAGGAGAGCAGCACCGACGTGAAGAGTGGTTCGGCTAACTAGTGCTCAAAAACTCACCCTGGGTCCGTAGTCAGTACAGTTTCGAGGGTCCACTAAGGTCACCCACCGTTCCAATTCCCGTAGCATGATAGTACTAAGTTCAGTGGACCTCTCGAACTTCCCGTCACGACCCGGGACTAAGTCATCCGGACCCACCCCGGGTCATAGACGTGAAGATTGATCTAGGGACCACCACGACTCCGGACTCCGTCTCTGGTACGAGACTTTCAGACAGAAAAGACTAGTTGAACTGAGACATATTGTCCAACATCCAAGTAGACGGAGTGACGTTGACTTATATCCGCTACAATTGTACACTAACACCTTAGATCTTGTTACCATAATTACTCGGATAAACGTCCCTTCCTTACCTCTGTGTCTACATCTCTCGTCTGAACACCTGCGTCTCCCCCTTCTTCTCTCACCCTGTTTAACTCTCTCTCCGTTACTATACATATGTGAACGCACACACTTTATCGATCGAACGCCCTTCGACGATATCTCGTGTCCCTCGGGTCGGACCGTGAGCCACTACTGGATCTCCCCACCCTCACCTCCTTTCGAGTTCTCCCTCCTCTATATATATATATATATTTTAATACTGTCTAAACGTAACAACATACCGTCTTTGGTTGTGTTGTAACATTTCGTTAAAAGGAGGTTAATTTTTAAATTTTTGAGGGACGGGATCCCCAGTCCACTCTCCGGACCGGTGGAATCTCCATGCACGGGGTCTCGGTTAGACCTTTTCCGTGATTTAATTTAGTAATGATCTGTAGATCGTCCCGAGGGGTCCACCGCGTCACCATTCTTAGGTGGACCGTCACGTCCTCTATGTTCTCTATCTACGTCCAATCTAGGGATCCACCCTTTCTAGGGGACCTCCTGCTTTCTCGTTGGGTGAGGTCATAAGAACGGGCCTCTTAGGGTACCTACCTCCTCGGACCGTCCGATGTCATGTATCACCTGAGAGTTCTCAACCTGTGTTGATAATGATCTGTGGATTGTGCTCCACTCCTTTGACATAGATACTCCTTCTCAGGTACAATTGTCTCCTTAAGACCCTATTTCACAAACCCCACTCGTCCAGACAAAACGTCTCGTAGTATACACTCAATCCTCGGTCCTGACTTAACGACCAGATCTGTCACTCTAATGGTATCAGGAGGAGGAGACTGAGTGTGGTACCCTGTGAGTCGGACAGGAGGTGTCTTTACACCCACGTACGGATGTCTCAGGAACCTTTCTACGGCACAATAACTGGACTGGAGGTGGGTGTGCGGCACCAGGTCGGAACGAAGGGAGATTCCTTGGGACGTGCTCTGACCTCTTGGGACCGTTACGAAACACCCAGACTGACTCGGAGACACAGACTTAAGGAGACGACCCTGGTCGTAGGGGGAAACCCACCGACTTACCAAGGGACAACCTCGTCATACGAGACGACTGACCCTGAACAGTCCCCGGACAAGGGTCCCCTCTCGCTTCACCGACGGGACAACGTCTGTCTCGACCGCAATGCGGTCCGTCTTGGTACCAACGCCCCTGGGAAGAACACTTTGAGGTTCTCCCATTCGGCGACGAGGAGGGACTCCCGTAGAGCCCCCCCGTGGATATCCCGTAAATGCTGGGTCACAACACACTCGAGACCTGTGAAACCCTATGTCTTTCTCGTATAGGGAAGGGGCACCCACTTAGTGACGAAGAGCCCGGACTCAGTACTATCGTAAACACAGACAGTACAGAACGGTGTATCGTTCGACGGGGGTTTGTAATGTCACCCGATGTTGTTCTTAGGCAATACAGAGTACTCACGCACCCAATCTTCAGACCCACACCGAGTCGACCCAGTAAGTGCGTCAGTACCAGGGGACCGAAACGTCGACCGGGGTTTCGTGACCGACAGTACCCCCGGAGGGAGGACGTGCGTCGGAAACGGTGGGTCAGTAGATCGGACCGGAGGAAGGACTCCCGCCTTCGGTAGACTTGACCACTGTTTCGGAACCTTGGGGATATTGCGGTAAGGACGGTATGACCCTACCAGTCTCGGTAGGATCCAATCTCCCCACCCCTTAAACTAAGAGAGACCTACCTTCAACCACGACTCCGACACCCACGTTAGGAGTTCCTCTGTTTCCTGTTCTTCGACGACGAGATGAAGTCCGCTGACTACTTACTTTCACATCTAATTCGTTCTTGAAAAATTTGTCACATTTAAACCTTCGGAAACATCCAACCTTTTTAGAGCTCATATAAGATATAGGGAGGAATGTCACTCTAGAGTACAGGTGTAGAAGAAGTCCGTTGTCTACTTACTTTCACATCTAATTCGTTCTTGAAAAATTTGTCACATTTAAACCTTTGGAAACATCCAACCTTTTTAGAGCTCATATAGGACATAGGGAGGAATGTCACTCCAGAGTACAGGTGTAGAAGGATTCGGGTACTTTATAAAAATATAGAAAGTATTTAGACGAAGTAATTGAATTCCATATATCTTGGACTTTACTATTGAACCTAACAATCGAAATCTATACTTTCTAATCCTTACACGGACCTCAACTATTTTAACATAGTTACTTCGTCCCCTTTCACGACAAACCACGAATCGGGAAGGAAAGTCATACGGTTCAACGAAGTCAACAGAGGTTGAGAAACACTGGGGTACCTGACATCGGGTGGTCCAAGGAGACAGATACCCTAAAAGACCCGTTCTTATGACCTCACCCAACTGTACGGGAGGAGGTCCCCTAGAAGGGTTGGGTCCCCAACTTGGGAATCTAAGTCAGACCTAAAATCCGACATCAAACCGGTTCTTTTATTATCACTCATTACGGAACAGGGATTTCTGGCGACCAGGTCACCTTCTCGGAGGATAAATATTGAGAGAACTAGTCCCCTGCATCCGGTGCCAATCGTACCGGGGTCGGAGAGTACTTGTGGTACCGTGGCCGTCCCCGGCTCCCCTGTCGCCGGGAAGTCCAACACTCACATCCGTCGAGACGTCGAAGGACCCCGAATGTAGTCTCCGAGAGACTAGCAGTAGAAGACCCCCTGTACCACACCGAGACACAGTCCCCTCTCCCGTCCCTTCGTTGAGTGGGAATACTCACGGAACAGTCCGTGAAACTGGGTATGAATAATATAACGAGTCAGGGTTCTCCATCCGTGTTATGAGAATGTATACTCTTTGACAACAATAGTAAATCAACGATTCAGTACAGGTCGAGAAACGAGGAGACACCTGACATCGGACGGTCCGAGAAGACAGGTACTCTAAAAGGTCCGTTCTTATGACCTCACCCAACGGTAAAGGTTACTCTTTTGACTCCGAATCCATTTAATTCATGAAAAGGATTCTAGTGTCTTACGGATTCTTAATTATGAATTCATTTCTACCCGGAGGGACCACTGAGCCACCATTTCTTAGGTGGACGGTCACGTCCTGGACGCCCTCTGTACCCAAACTCGGGACCCAACCTTCTAGGGGACTTTTTCCTTTACCGTTGGGTGAGATCATAAGAATGGACCTCTTAGGGTACCTGACTCTTCGGACCGTCCGATGTCAGGTACCCCAGTGTTTCTCAGTTCGTACTGAATCGCCTCAATTTATTAAAGGGACTTAACCTTAGTAAAGTTAGACCAAGATAGTCTAGGGTTTAGGGAGAGGAGAATCGTATGGAATGTCGGATTTCTTTTTTCCTCTTCCCTTTCTCGTACCGACTCCGACACGACCAGAAAGAGGAGGTAGGTTTGGTAAGAGAGGAACCTCGAAACGGTCGAGGTTTCTGACACTCTGAAGTGACGCTGCCACCGGACACCGCCGGGACCCTCCAAGGTGACGACGCACGTCGTCCGAGGTAATTCTGTCTTAAAGATAGTAGACCCAAAAGGATAGTACCCAATAAGTTCCGGGAAGGTTTTTTAAGTTCAGCCTCTTCCTAGAGGTTTCGGCAATTCTTGTACTGAGAGGTATCCGAGGGTTTGAGGAGAGGGTGTACCCCGAGATTTACTGGACTCGGACGTGTCCCCCTGCCGACTCCGACCGCCCGCGAAACTAAGGAAACGTAGTCCAACCAGGGACCTGTCCGACCCGACGGGAGACGGCCCAACAAGGACCCTTACAGACGAAAAACGTAATATCTAGGGTCTTCGGCGTTTCTGGACCTCGAAAAAGAAAAAAAGACCTCGAAAAAGAATTACTTCGACCTCAGTTCCCCTCCTGGGACTACGAAGTACTCGACCCCGACCCCTCTTGAGACAGAAACCCCCGCCTTACACGTACAGCGGTACTTGGAAAAGTCTTTGCTGGTAGGCAAACGTATGAAAATTCAAACAAAATACTTACCTTTGGTACCTACAATGTAAGACTACCCCACAGATCCGGTCCTTTGGATCTAGACAGACTAACACTTTAGTCATGAGAGTGGTGGTCGTTAATAGACTTTCTAGAACTTACTACCTTAGATCCTTAATTCCTTTTCGTTCCTCAAACCAAAAGTCATAAATCTTATTTTTCAATAAATAATATAATCCGAAGGGACACCGAGGCAGACATTACGTCCTGTGGACCCAAGATAGGGACCCAGCCCTTATAGGGAACCTCTTCCTTTACCGATGGGTGAGACTATAAGAACCACAAGACGCAATTCTAATTTTTCGACAATACCCCCCGAAGGAAACACCGAGTGGACCAGTTCTTAGGTGGACGTTACGCCCTCTGGACCCAAATAGGGACTCAGCCCTCCTAGAGGACCTCTTCCTTCACCGATGGGTGAGGTCATAAAAACCACAAGTCGTAATTCTCATTTTTTTTAACAATACCGGGTCCTCTTTTTCTGTTGACGGGTTCCCGTAACACGATCTCGCTCGTGGGTAGTCAGACCCTACCCATACTGACGCCCGAGACATCCGGGACAAACTAACTGTCAGGAACAGACCAATCGTTTTTACCATCACAAACAAATTCCGGACTCAGAGAAGAATCTAGCAAAGAAAGTCTGTAAGTCTGGACGTTCTTCCGTTCCTTTTCTTTTCGTGTAAAATGAAGAAAAACTAGAAATGAATCCCTAGGACAAAAAAAAAAAATTAATTTCATATGAACTAAACGTCACAACATAATTAAAGACGACATCTCGTTTTACTGAGTCAATATGTATACGCATGTAAGAAAAAGTATAAGAAGAAGTAATACCGAATAGGGTCCTATAACTTATATCAAGGGACACGATATGTCATCCTGGAACAACAAAGAGATAGGATACATATATTATCAAACGAAGACGATTGATGTCTGAGGGTAGGAAAAGAAGGAGGTTGGGTGAGCGAGGGGAACCGTCGGTGTTTAGACAAGAGATGCAGACATTCAACCAAAGGCACAAAATCTATTCAAGTAAACACCGTATGAAAAAAAAAAAAGAGAGTGAAAATAAATAAATAAAAAAAATGTACAATAATCAAAAAATAAAAAAATTAAAATTTTAGAAATTAAGAATGTACGTAAGGGTTTGTACTTGGGGGGAGGGTGGAGGGAGGGGTATGGTAGAGACACCCAGTAGGGGTACGTGGTCGGGGTTCGTACGACATAGGACGCAGTCTGTATCTGACCGCTAAGTTAAGAATGTACTATCATATGTACAATCTTACGGTAAGAGGGTTTAGTAGGGTGGGAGAGGGACAGGGAGAATCAGGTTTTCAGGCAATATGTGTAGACACAGAAAAAAGGACAGAACGTATGTCCCAGCAGTAACGGTAGAAAGATTTAAGGTATATATACACAATCACATGACGTAACCACAAAAAGAAACACCGTATGAAATCTAAGGTGTATATTCATTATAAAGAGAAGGACTGAAGTGAACCACACTAGTAGAGATCAAGGTAGGTACAACGACGTTTACCGAAAAAAAAAATTTACGACTCATCACAAGGTAACACATATACGTGGTGTAGAAAAAGACAAGTAGACAACTACCCGTAAACCTAATAAAGACACAGAACTGATAACATCTATCACGACGATACTTGTATTCCCACGTACATGTTATTATTATTTCACTTTCACAATCAACGAGTCAGTACAGACTGAGAAACGCTGGGGTACCTGCCATCGGGCGGTCCGAGGAGACAGGTACCTTAAGAGGTCCGTTCTTGTGACCTCACCGATCGGTAAGGGAAGAAGTCCCGTAGAAGGACTGGGTCCCTAGTTTGGGTCCAGAGAACGAACCGTCCGCCTAAGAAATGACAGACTCGGTGGTGTCCCGACGTCACTTGTGTCTCCGTGTATAGAAAAGTTTAATATCACAAGAGACTGATACACGGGTCCTCACCCTAACAACCTAGTGTACCGTTGAGATAAAAATCAAAGACTCCTTGGGGCTGTGAAAAAAGGAACCACCGACGTGGTTGAGTGAAAGGGTGGTTCATCACATCCTCTTAAAGGAAAGAGGTGTGACTCTCCCTATATAAACTATGGTCTCATACTCGTACAAATGAGCTTAGACTCCTCTTTTTTTTTTTTTTTAGGGTAAGACGGTAGATCTCTCCTCAAAATAGAGAACAAGGTTCCTCTGCCATCTTTCACACTAGTTTTCTGACGTACCGAACCTACTTTCGACATTCCTCCTCCTGGATATATGACAACCTAAAAATACTACTAAAAGATTCAACCGTAATCTCTTTGACTTTTATGTACATTTGTCTGTCTCTCCGTCGGTATATAACCTCCCCTAACGTTTGTTTGGTAGAATTTTCCGTTACATTTGATCGCAATGTCGTAAAGTAGACACTAATTACCATAACAAAAGAAAGACCTTTTGAGGTTGAGAGAAAAGGTGAATACCAAAGACCGATCTAGTATAAAAACAAGAGACAACAATAAACCTTTCAAAATATCGAAACTTTAGAAGAGGTATCCCTTAAGACGATCTTGATCTCTTTCCCATCCCCCCTTCATACCCTTAACTCATTAACATAACGGGATCTTACCTTAAACATATGGATGTTGAAAAACGTCACTTCCTTATAAACTGTGTATAACAACCCCATATCTAATCTCCACCAAGATGGTGAGTGAAGGAATGGGGTAAAGGACAAGAGTTTCGACCATTCACTTTTTATGTAATTCAGGTCGTAAACGGTGTGTTTCGGTGAAACTTTATGTCCTTTGAGGATACGTTCGATTAAAAGTTCTTAAAGATGAAATCAGGAAAACCAGACCTATAATTTACATCACCAAGATATAGGTACATCTCTCCTCATCATTTTAAGATTTCTCATCTTTGTCTCAACAACTAAAAATCACACGAAATACCGTTCGTCTACCGTGCCCTAACGAATCGACCTCATTAAGTGAGTGGTAAAACCTTCTCATTCAGGTTTGAACCCTCCCTTTTAAAGAAATTTCTTTGTATAAAAGACTGTCACAGAACCTTGTGATAGAGAAGACGAGATCAAAGTGTTTCCTTTCGTGCCTGGTATAACTTAAATTAAGAGGACTACAGACAAAGTGACGGTCAGTAGTAGACTCCAGGTACAAATTGGAGGTCACACTTAAACCGTACGTACCTCCTGAGAATAAAATCTCGTAAAAATTATATGAGTGAATTTTAGACGAGTTCGTCAATATCAGTTGATTGGGTAATATAAAATAAAGTTCTACCCTTGTACCAACATAAATAACATGATACACAACTGGGAACTCATTCACACAGTAAAACACGGCACTTGACTTAAAATGACTTTACTGAGTGAATACAATCACTTCTTAAGCACTGAGAGACATGAGTTTTTGCACAGGAAATTTTTGTTTTCCGTGGATCGAAACTCTACTAGAGACAAACAACTGAATCTATTAGAACTTGTACACCACCACAAGTGGATTAGGTAAAGAGTCACTGAGTACAGGATTTCCCGGTGAGTCGTGACTTTCGAGAAGTTCTTCTTGACGACCAAAGACGAAGTAGAAGTGTCGACACTTAGAATCGACCAGTCCGAAGGGTTTGTCGTGTCTTCTGTCAGCTAACCCTTGGAATTAAACATCCATGTAGTCACGTCAGATTCGTATTTCCACTACGATACTAACGACGTTAACAAAAGCGGTAGAACCTATTCTTGTAAACACAACTTTTGGTAAAGCGGTACCGAGACCTAGTAGGTACAACATCCGATCCTTTTCTCTACTCCTCCCTGCTCAATTCAGGACCGGTTTGACTAGGTCCTCCTCTTCACCCACCGTCTCCTACTCTACCAACCTACCGTAGTGACTAAGCTACCTATATTCAAACTCGTCTGAGGGCCTCTGTCACTTCCTGTCCCTTCGGACCGTACGACGTCCGACATCTCCTCAGGGTCTCAGTTTGTCCTGACTCGTTGACTTGTTGTCGTTTGACCAGTATAGGTTAGTAAAAGAAAATAAGGGGAACAAATCGTAGGTAGGGTACAGAGAAGGTACTAAAGTTTTTCGTGTTACACTGGATCCGTATAGAAGGTCACTTACAAGTGAACACGGAAAAAAAGGTGTCATCGTTTACTTCAGTTCATCTGGGGTCTGAAATTTTTTTTTTTTTTCGGATTTGGTCCCGTAACCTTTCTCTGTTATCAAAGAGAGAAGAGTCGTTTCTCCAGTTCCTTTCGTCTCGAAATCTTCGTTCTCTTAATTCTCACCAACTATTTTCTTTTGTTAACATACGTTTCATTTCTACTCAAAGTCTCCCAAACGCCTAAACCTCCTCTCTCTCTTTCTCTGGGACCACAAACGAAGTCGTTTAGGCGTGATTAAGAAGACCAGAAGTGAAGTTGTAGTAAGAAGACTCTCTCAACAAGTGAGGGTCCTAAGATACGGGAGGGGGCTGAGACCATGTGAAGGGAAATTAGTAGGTGATTCTCTCACATTAAAATGTAAACATTTTTTTGATATTCATGTTTTAATATACGTAGGTATATATGAATCAATAGACAATAGGTAGGATTCAATATTTGGGAAATTTCTTCACTAGAACAAACAGAATAAAAAATGACATAGGAAGAGAATCGCATACAACGACAACAAGTCAGTGAGTCAGCACAGACTGAGAAACGTTGGGGCACCTGAAGGGACAGGAAGCGATAGAGGGTCTCGAACGAGTTTGAGCACAGGTAACTCAACCACTAGGGTAGGTTGGTAGAACAGGAGACAGTAGGGGAAGAGGAGGACGGAAGTTAGAAAGGGTCGTAGTCCCAGAAAAGATCATTCAACCGAGAAACGTAGTTCACCGGTTTCATAACCTCGAAGTCGAAGTCGTAGGCAGGAAGGTTAATTATAAGTCCCAACCAAAGGAAATCCTAACTGACCAAACTAGAGGAACAACAGGTTCCCTGAGAGTTCTCAGAAGAGATCGTGATCAAACTTTCGTAGTTAAGAAGTCACGAGTCGGAAGAAATACCAAGTCTAGAGTATAGGTATGTACTGACGACCTTTTTGGCATTGAAACTGATATGTCTAGAAACAACTGTTTTGTTACAGAGACGAAAAATTATACGATCCAAACGGTATCGAAAAGAAGGTTTCTCGTTCGTAGAAAATTAAGGTACCGTCGTCAGTGGTAGGCGTCACTAAAACCTCGGGTCCTTTTAATTTCAGACGGTGTCAAAGATAACAAAGACGTAGATAAACGGTACTTCACTACCCTGGTCTACCGGTACTAGAATCAAAAAACTTACAACTTAAGACACTTCTACATAGTCTGGAAGATCTTGATTTTGGTTCTTTCTACGGAAAAGTAGTATCCCCTGACCTTACGTTCATCTTGTACAATCTTTATAAGTCACCTTCTTACTGGTGACTCCAACATCTCGTCTCCCTCGGAGTTCTGTGACCCCACTCTCCTTCCCCCACAGACCCCCATCTTCATCCCCTTTTTGGTCCCAACCGACTGACATTTTCCCTACTCTTCTCCTGTACTTACTCCCACTACGTAGCGGTCGAAGGACCTTAGCACCTACCCTCAGACTGGGAATTGGGAATCGGACGACGTAGTCAAAGTAGAGGGCCGACCACCAAAGTGAAACACCCCTGTCAAAACCAAAGTACATTGAAGACGAAGAACCAAAACCAGAACAGGAAGTCTTACTCGACTAAGTATTCAACGACATTTCGGACAACCGTGTCACCGTTTCTTAGGTTGGACGGTCACGTCGTCTACGTTCTCTACTCCTAAGTCCGGGACCCAACCCTTCTAGGGGACCTCCTCCCGTACCTTTGGGTGAGGTCATAAGAATGGACCTCTTAAGGTACCTGTCTCCTCGGACCACCCCGATGTCAAGTACTCCAACGTTTCTCAACCTGTGTGACTCGTGGTTGCGTATACGTGAATTTCGGACAATCCAGTTACCGGTTGACTGTCATCTTTAACCACAAACCAAAATAAAAAAAAGGTAGTCCACACACTATAGAACCTACTAGTATTTCTACGTCTAAGATTGGTTGATCACGTTAACATACTCATTTTTACGGGGTTCTTACTTTTGGTTAAAAGAAGTCCAAAACCTACGTTTATTGAAATTTTAGAAAGTACCTATAAACATTCCTTCTGAGATTATGGTGAATCACCTCACTTTTCGGAAGTAAGTCAGTTAATAAAGAAAATTTTAGCTCTATTAAGGTCACCGTCGTATGACGAAAATTAACCAAGGAAAAGGAAGGTCTTCGAACCGATAGTCGTTTTGAACATATTGTAATTAAGGTAGACTCTATTTCTTAAAAAAACTTCAAACATTTTAGAATCCTTCCGCTCGATAATGGGTATGAATGATACATTTAACTCAGCATTCTTTTGTACTGTTATTTTCGTCTTAACTTTTCTTGACAAGTCAGTTTCGTGGGTAGTGTAACAGATACGTCCTAATTAGAGGTTTTATACACATTACTTTTCGTTAACATAAGGTTTAACAAATTAAATCTTCCTTTGACTAAAACTGTTGTTTGTGTTATCAGTTCCTGTCACAAATTACTCGGAATCTTTCATACGATTGTCGAAAGTTTTGGAGGTAAGGGGATACTACCTATTGAAATAACGTGTGAGAACCGGTAAATTTAGAGTTCCCAGTCTCCCAAACATATACAATAACCATTGTTTCTGCCTCTAGAGAGTTGAAAAGAGAATCACTCACTTAAATATTTTGTGGAGGAAATATCTGTTAGGTCTCTTGAGGTCTTTTTTACACAAAACACATCAAATCTGAACTCTTTGTTAGCCTTATTCGAACTTTAATTGTACTCCTAAAATAGTGTAAGTCGGAAGGTTAGAGTAAAATAAAGAGGGGACAAAAATATACTTTTTGTTCACCACCATACAGTTTGAAACTCAATCCCTATTGTCGTAAAAGACGAAAAAGTCGATCTCAATTTCATATGTGAACGGACGGACGATACGAAAGAAGTAAAATACTACATTAATTTTTTTTAATAAACCGACGTGGTCCAGAATCAACTCTAAGTGTCCCAGAAACAACATCGTGACCCGAGAAAATCACTAGCGTGAGTGTAAGAATCAACACCATACCCTCTAGATCAAGGGACTGGTCCCTAGTTTGGGTCCGGGGGACGTAACCCCTGTTCTCAGAATCGGTGACCTGGTGGTCCCTTCAGGCATACTATGTTTTTAAAATTCCGTAGTAAAACCTAAACTTCAATTTTGAAGTCGTACTATGTATAAAAAATATCAATCATCGTAAGAACCCGAAGGGACCATCGAGTCGACCATTTCTTAGGTGGACGGTACACCCTCTGGGGCCAAGTTAAGGACGTAAACCTTCAAGGAGACCTCTTCCCTATCCGACGGGTGAGGTCATAAGAATCCGAAGGGGGCACCGAGTCGACCATTTCTTAGGCGGACATTACGCCCTCTGGACCCTAGTTAGAGCTGGGTCCCCAGCTCTTCTAGGGGACTTCCTCCCGTACTGTTGGGTGGGGTCATACGACCGGACCTCTTAGGGGTACCTGTCTCCCCGGACCGTCCGACTCAGGTACCCCAACGTTCCTCAGTCTGTGCTGACTCGCTGATTCGTCGTCGTCGTCGTGAGGTACTATACAAGACAAAAAAGGTCTTTCTAGACACATACTTGGACTCCTAATATCACAATGTATTATATCCAATATGTGTTATCGAGTTGATTTTAAATTTCAAGATTAAGGGCAGGAATTTGAAATCGGTAAGACACCGTTTGAGGACATAACTTAGTCATTTTATAAAGGGTCTAGAAGAGACACTACGAAAGGAAAGATTTCCTTGGGTCTCCCTAGGTACATTTATTATACGGGAACTTAAGTCCCCGGGACCACGGTAACGGAGGTATCTACGGGTCTTGAAACCGTGACCTGTCATTACGTGTGTCTCATAAACCATTTTGCAAACCACCATCTGGTTTCGTATCAGGATTACGGTGTACCTTATCCCTTCTCAGATCTAGAATGTAACACCCAACACATGTATGACAGGACACGAGGGTCTGATCATTAACAAACAAATTTTTCTCATTATACCTTCTACGGAAATCGACTTGACTTTGAACATTAGGATTTGGTAAGTCTCCAATCTTCCGATTATAATCCCGGAAAATAATTTTACTATTGATACGGATTACTACGTTGAACGAGGGACACGAGGTCCTAGGTGGTTAACTACTTTCTACTTGTTGTTGTCCTTTTAGAACCAACAAAGGTCATTCGGTTCATAAACATGTAATGTACTTACAAATAACTTAATACCAGGTATATATTACCTTATAATGAGTCGGTATTTCTTCTTGTGTAAACTCAGTCAAACTTACTTCACCTACCTGGATCTCGCATAACATGTCTCATCTCATTCAGTCTCTTTTTGTTTATGGTACATAATTGTGCATACATACCTTAGATCTTTCTACCACGACTACTTGGGCAAACGTCCCGTCGTCACCTCTACGTTTATCTTGTCTGAACACCTGTGTCTCCCCTTCCTCTCCCGCCCTACTTACCTCTCTCATCGCACCTTTGCAAACGTGGTATACGTTTTGTCGACTACCCTTGTACGACATACTGTCAAGTCTGTCCACGACACACTGTTGGATCTACCCACCCTACCCTACCCTCCCTCCGAGTCTTCCGTCTCCTGTATATATATGGATACCGACTAAGTACAACTACTTACCGTCTCTGGTGGAGTTATACCATTTCGTCAATAGGAGGTTAATTCTTAATTATGTAATTTTTTTTTTAACGTGGAGATTACTCGTCAGACAAAAAGTCCTCAAATATGGGACTTTTAATTATATCAGACCGGACTTTATTGAACATTTAGCTGTACTTACTATCGTATTATACTGACCACTAATATTCGTGGAAAACACTCTCCACAGTAGCGGTCAAAAGGGTGTCAGAGACTTGTCGCTGTAACCCATGCTCGTCTCCGACGGTCCGACAGACGAAAGATACACAAAGGTCGACGACCATCTCGTT
Organism: Capra ibex; assembly: GCA_006410555.1. NCBI lineage: Eukaryota > Metazoa > Chordata > Mammalia > Artiodactyla > Bovidae > Capra > Capra ibex. The sequence goes on along the minus strand of SJYO01048061.1, from coordinate 43,820,726 downwards.
GTCGACACGACTCGGGAGGGGGATTTGGAAGGAGAGACGTACAAGTCCCACAATTCTCGTCACCAACACAAGGAGAGGAAGACACGTTCGTCTCCTTTCGGATGGTAGAAGAGACTCACGAAACGCTCGACACAGAGCACGGGGCAGGTGGTCTAGAACTGGGAACGAGGTCCGGAGAGTCTATTGAGAGTACTGTAGCTTACCATTTACCTTCACTGGAGAGCAATCTGTCGAGACCCCTCCATCACACACCCGAGTGAGCTACTTTCCTGTAGCCACACCCTCTCGTAAAGTCCCCTTCTTTCCATTGAGGAGCCGGCCGTCCTCTAAAGAGTGACTGGTTGGAAGTAATTGACACTACAGTGTACTTTTCCTCGGACCGGACCCATGTCCAGTGCCCCTCCCATCTGAGGACTACCATCGGCCACTGTCCGGGACACTATTTACTTGCGCGGGACAATTTGGCACTGGGAGACTCTTCGGTCACAGTTCATTTTTCGAGTCTCTCCTTGGGGGCTTCTGCACGGGGAGCATTTGTGACTACCATCCTTACAGGTACAGTCACCTCCTGAAACCCATTTGCAGAGTTTAGTGCGTCTTAAAAAAAGAAAAGTTATTGCAAATATCTCAAATTCCTTTTTACTCATTTCAGGCAGTCGACACGAACCTACCTTACTTCTGGAACCGATGGAGTCCCCGATTATGATACCCCACGAAACACGGAACCCGACCTTCCGATAAATACCCAAAACAACTGACTATTAATTTTTGGATTTAACATTCTCTCGAAATTTTGTTTAATAAGTTTATTTGTAGACATATTCCAACACAGTCACCAGTGGTGACTTTACTTTACTAAAAAAAGTGAACAGAAAAAAATGTGAACTTAAGTTCTACATTTACGATATCTTTACTGAAAATCTAAAAGATAATTCCGTACCTCTAGTCTAGTAAATATAAAGTTTAGACTACGAGATCCCTATTTTAACCCATCGTCTTTGAGATTTCGTTCTTCGGTCACTAAAGAAAAAACACCCAGGGACACTATTTTATCAAAGTACATTCCTACTTTTTCTTTTATCAGAGACCCTAATGGTTGAAAGATGTTTAATCCACATAGTAACGACCTTCGTCGAGGGATTGATAAGGTAGGAAACCACCTGGGCCTTCTAGTTATTGTGTCAATGACATTAGATTTTATAGGACATAAACAGGCAGACTTTCAGTGTCAAAATAGAGACGGTCCCTAATCAGTCGTCACTTAGTCTCGAAACCGATAACGTCTCGTGTACAGTCAAAGACTGAGGGCCGTACTTTCCTCAAGATACACGGATTCTGACTTCCACGTCATCGATGTGTCTGGTACTGGGGAGAGTAAAGATGTGGTTGGAGAGTGGCGTGGATTGTGTTTGAAGGGTCTCTCTTTCCGCACACGTATGCACGTCTATCGAGACATACACACGTGTGTGAAAGTATTTGTAGGAAAGTAAAGAAATCTAGGAAGGAACTAAATTCCGGCCAACTAAACCCCTTTTTGGTTATAACGAAGAGTGACACCCTGAGTGAACTCAATGCGACGACAACATGTTTAAGGGTAAAACTATATCAGAGATCCATCTATCTTACCTTCGGGAGCCAGAAAGGGGTAATACGATCTCCACTGTCTTGTTGCATGAAATCCTACCGGAGGCTATCATGGACAGACGATGGGGCCACCACATTAGAAATTCTTAGTAAGATTGATCACACTAGTCAATATTTCCTGACGAGCATAATAGACCGTTTATGAAATTATCTCCACAATTCTTTAATTCTGGTTCTCAATTGAAAATTTTATTAATAATCTCGGGACATCCGTAATCGTAGAGTTTGTTTTCAAAACTTTTAAAGACCTTTAAAACCAAGTAAACGTCGACGTAAGAAGTGGAAAAAGGGTGGGGACGGTGGTTGGTTTTTCTAAGACTCTAAATCAGATACTCTGAATTCGAAAATTATTCGATGTAGAACTCCTTTCTTTCAGAAGAAAATAATACTTAATACAAATTAATTGGAGTATGTTGGAACCATTTCCGAGCACTAGAATTGTAGTTTAAAATCTTTGTACTATGAACCCCTAAGTATAAATCTATTTCTCCAGTAAATAGTGCATCCTAATACATGATAACTTTTACACCATACGTCTTAGTTTCTGTCTACGTAGAGTAAACTTTACTTGGACTATATGCTTCGAAACGTAATTTTTGTTTATGTAATCTTTAGTCAGTAAAATGATATTTTCCTTTATGGTCATCTAAAGAAGGTTCTCGAGATCACTGTATTAAAATACACACTGAGTTAAACAATTTTAATGTTAAATTTATCAATTTTAAGGTATGCGTTAAACTTTGTTAAAATTTAAATTTCTTAACATTAAACCCCTTTGTTACACGAAAAACGACATACATTTAGAAGATTATGTATTCATTACTACAATGACTTGTTCTTCCTTTTAACAAAAAGATTTTAATCGGAAGACTTCGACATTCAACCTCTTTGTTTTCAAGTTTTAAATTGAGTCTACTCCAATATACATCGTTTTTTCAAGTTTTATCGTGTTACAAGTCGTATTGAGACACTAATAAAGTCAGTACTCAAAACAAAAAAAACAACAACAACAGCAAATAAACGATTCAACACAGACGGAGAAACGCTGGGGTACTTGACGTCGTGCGGTCCGAAGGGACAGGAAGTGATAGAGGACCTCAAACGAGTCCAAACACAGGTAACTTAGTCACCACGAATGGTAAAGTAGGAGACGGGGAGAGAAGAAAACGGAAGTCAGAAAGGGTCGTTGTCCCAGAAAAGGTCACTCAGCCCAGAAGTGTAGTTCACCGGTTTCATAACCTCGAAGTCGAAGTTGTAGTCAGAAAGGTTACTTGTAAGTCCCAACTAAAGGAAATCCTAACTGAGCAAACTAGAACGTCAGGTTCTTTGAGAGTTCTTAGAAAAGGTGGTGGTGTCAATAAGTTTTCACCGAAAGTCAACTCAAGTCAAGTCAACGAGTTAGCACAGGCTGAGAAACGCTGGGGTACTTAGTGTCGTGCGGTCCGGAGGGACAGGTAGTGGTTGAGGGCCTCAGGTGGGTTTGAGTACACGTAGCTCAGCCACTACGGTAGGTCGGTAGAGTAGGAGACAGCAGGGGAAGAGGAGGACGGGGGTTAGGGAGGGTCGTAGTCTCAGAAAAGGTCACTCAGTTGAGAAGTGTACTTCACCGGTCTCATGACCTCAAAGTCGAAGTCGTAGTAAGGGAGGTTTCTTTAGGGTCCCGACTAGAGGAAATCTTACCTGACCAACCTAGAGAGTTCTCAGAAGAGGTTGTGGTGTCAATTTTTCGTAGTCAAGAAGTCACGAGTCGAAAGAAGTGTCAGGTTGAGAGTGTAGGTATGTACTGGTGACCTTCTTGGTATCGGAACTGATCTACCTGGAAACAACCGTTTCATTATAGAGACGAAAACTTATACGATAGATCCAACCAGTATTGAAAAGAAGGTTCCTCATTCGCAGAAAATTAAAGTACCGACGTCAGTGATAGACGTCACTAAAACCTCGGGTTTTATTATTTCAAACTGTGACAAAGGTGACAAAGGGGTAGATAAAGGGTACTTCACTACCCTGGTCTACGGTACTAGAAGCAAAAGACTTACAACTCGAAATTCGGTTGAAAAAGTGAGAGGAGAAAGTGAAAGTAGTTCTCCGAAACTCAAGGAGAAGTGAAAGACGGTATTCCCACCACAGTAGACGTATAGACTCCACTAACTATAAAGAGGACCGTTAGAACTAAGGTTGAACACGAAGAAGGTCGGGTCGCAAAGAGTACTACATGAAACGTACATTCAATTTATTCGTCCCACTGTTATATGTCGGAACTGCATGAAGAAAAGGATAAACCCTGGTTAGACAACAAGGTACAGGCCAAGATTGACAACGAAGGACTGGACGTATGTCTAAAGAGTTCTCCGTCCAGTCCACCAGACCATAAGGGTAGAGAGAGTCTTAAAAGGTGTCAACTAACACTAGGTGTGTCAGTTTCCGAAACCGTATCAGTTATTTCGTCTTTATCTATAAAAAGACCTTGAGAGAACGAAAAAGGTACTAGGTCGTCTACAACCGTTAAACTAGAGAACAAGGAGACGGAAAAGATTTTGGTCGAACTTGTAGTCCTTCAAGTGCCAAGTGCATAACGACTTCGGATCGAACCTCTTAAAACTCGTAATGAAATGATCGTACACTCTACTCATGTTAACACGTTATCAAACTCGGAAGAAACCGTAACGGAAAGAAACCCTAACCTTCCTTTTGACTGGAAAAGGTCAGGACACCGGTAACGACTCAAAAGGTTTAAACGACCGCATAACTCACGTCGTGAAAGTGTCGTAGTAGAAAGTCCTAAACTTTATCGAGGTGACCTTACGGTAGTGGAGGTGATCGAAACAAGTATCACTACGAAGGATTCCGGGTGAACTGAAGTGTAAGGTCCTACAGACCGAGATCCACTCACTAGTGTGGTAGCACTAATAGAACCAGCACTTCTAGAAAAAACATGTCAAGAAGACACATAAGAACGGTGGAGAAGAATTATAGAAGACGAAGACAATCCAGGGATGGTAAAGACAGGAAATAGCTCGGGTGGAAACGTACTTTAAAAGAACTTCTCTAGTGATCAGAAAGGGTAAGACAAGAAAAGGAGATAAAGAAACGTAACTAACGACTCCTTCCGAAAGAATAGAGAGGAACGATAAGAAACCTTGAGACGTAAGTCTACGAACATAGAAAGGAAAAGAGGAAACGAAAAACGAAGAGAAGAAAAGTGTCGATAAACATTCCGAAGGAGTCTGTCGGTAAAACGAAAAAACGTAAAGAAAAGGTACCCCTACCAGAACTAGGGACAGAGGACATGTCACAGTGGTTGGAGACAGGTATCAAGTAGTCCGTGAGATAGATAGTCTAGATCCGGGAATTTAGATAAAGAGTGAACGTGACATATTAGTCTTCCCTAAACTAAATCCAGTATGGACTTACCAGATCACCAAAAGGGATGAAAGATGTTAAATTCAGACTTAAACCGTTATTCCTCAAGTACTAGACTCGGTGTGAGTCGACGACCAGAACAAAAACAACTGACATATCTCGAAGAGGTAGAAACCGACGTCTCTTATATTAGTCAGACTAAAGCCACAACTGGTAGACCACTGCAGGTACACATCAGAAGAGAACATAACAACCTTCTCCCACAAACGATACTGGTCACCGAAATCACTCTATTTTAAGTGTATGGTATTTTGTTTGGTAACATCTAACATTCAGTCACTAAAAAAATCATATGAGTGTCTCAAATTCCTGGTAATAGTGATAGATTATAATCTTACAAAAGTGGGGTCTTTCTTCGAGGGTATAATCAGTGAGGACAAGGGAAGAGGGGTTCGGGCTGTGGGCGGAAGACAGAAATACCTAAACGGACAACACCTGCACACTACATGCACCTCAGTTTGTTATACACCGGTAATTATTGGCCGAAGAAAATGAATCATATCACCAAAACCAAAAATTTGTTCTCTTAACTAAAGCAGTACCAAGACCTTCGACCTTCAGATTTGAGTTCCACAGCAGTCAAAACCAAAGAGGACTCTGGAGAGACGTACGGAACATCTACCGGCGGAAGAGTGACGCAGGGGTGGTCCGGAAACGAGACACACTTGGTCGTGGCGTAAAAGATCCCAGTACATACAACATCGTACAGAGGCATGAAACAAAGAAAAATAACGGTTTATTCCAAAGCAACATACCTAACTGACGTAAATCAAATAGATAGGTGGTAACCCCAACAAAGGTGAAAAAACCTATAATCTTCATTACGACGATACCTATAGACAAGTGTTCAAAAATACACCTGTATTCAAAAATCAAGAACCATCTATGGATTCTCACCTTAACGACCCAGTATCCAAATTGAATACAAATTGGAAAATTCCTTGACGACACACAAAAGGTTGTGCTAACATAGAGAAATATTAGGATGGTCGTTATATGTTTCCGAGAATAAGGAGGTATAGAACTAGTTGTGAAGAATGACAACAAAAAAAAAGACTAACTTCGTAGGTTCACCCACACTTTAACCATGAAGTGACACCAAAACTAAACGTAAAAGGAGTACCTAAGGTCGTAGAAAAGTAGACGACTGACCGTACACTGCACAGACAAGTCTAGGAAGTAGATAAAAATTTTACCCAATAAACAAAAAGGTCATCAATACCAAATTTTACACCAAAGATTGAACATGTAACGATAATTAATGACACCTATATTTTTAGTGACCGAAAAATCCGGCCTTCCCCGACAGTCTTAGATTGAGGTCGGAGGAGACACTCGACTACTTCTTAGACTCCGAATTCCACTGAACGAGAACCGGTGTTGTCTCGATCAATGATCATCTCGACCCCCCTAAGTGCAAGAGTTAGTTTTTACCTTTTTGTATCGACAAAGTACTAAGGACAAACTTTTTCCGGGGAAAGAATGTCTCTTGTTGGGAAACTAAAGTCATATCATCCCATTCCCCCACAGAACTTGTTTCTCCCCGATTTCTCGAACAGATCTTCAACGTAAATTGGGTAGTCTCGTGATAATAATGAATCTATTTATTTTTCACCATAAGATTTCTATGAAAACCCGGTGAAAAATATCTTCTCGGCAGAGGGTCAGAATTGTCACTGTCCGTTCCGACAGACCAAGTACTACTCGGCTCCAGTCGTAAGGAAGAAAGGAACAGGTAGTACCATCAAAACTTCTCAAAACTTCTTTCTCAGGGTCAGTAAACCCGAAACTAAACCAACGTTTTATTTCGGAAAAATAAATGAACCTTAAAATAAGTGAAAAGGGTGACTCTAGTTTCTTTCGTACGGTAGAACGGTCACTTCATGTCCACCCTTTCTCCCGTCGTAGAATCCTGGCAGATGCGTACCCGAAGGAGGGTCTCCAGTAGTACACTCCTTACTTCTCCACAAGTAAATGCCCGGTATTTCCAGAGAAGAGAAAGACAGATGGACTATTGTGTCTTGTCTGTTTGTTGCTCCCTTTGATAAGTTTGTTCCTGTTATGTTTCACAGTCACCAGTGTATTCTAGTATATATGTATAGTCGAAAAATTACGATAATCGGATGAGATGAACTGAATGATCAAAAAGAACTATTACTTCGCAAACCGACTTCAGGTAAAGGTGTCAGACGGAAATCAAACAAAAACAAAACTAAAAAACCCCCCTAAGGTGTACACTCTGGTATGGTATAAACAGAAAGAGACTGAATAAAGTGAATCGTATTACCGGGGGTCCAGGTAGACATACCTTAGTCTACTGTTCTAACATAAGAAAAAATATCGACTCATCATAAGGTCACTCATATATCTGGGTAGGCAGAAGAAAAAAGTAGGTAGTCACCTACGAGTCCAACGAAGGTACGGAACTGGTAATATTTGTTACGACGTCAATTGTACACTTACGTACAGAAAGGCACAAAAGTAAAGGAAGTCTATTTATAAATCTTCACCTTAACGACCTGGTATACTATCAAGATAAAAATTAAAAAACTCTTTTTAAGAAAGACAAGAGACATCACCGACGTGTCAAATGTAAGGGTAGTTGTCACGTGTTCCCAAGGGAAAAGAGGTGGGAGAGGTGTTAAGAATGTTAAAGCACAGGAAAACTATTATCAGTAAAACACACACTCCACTATAGAGTGACACCAAAACTAAACGCAAAGGGACTACTGGGTACTACAACTCGTAGAAACACACAACTAGTAGACAGAACCCCCTTTTATAAGTCTAGGAGACGTTACCGTTGGGTGAGGACATGAGAACGGACCTTTTAGGGTACTGCCTCCTCTGACCACCCAACGTCAGGTACCCCAGCGACTCTCAGCCTGTACTGACTCGCTGAAGTGAAAGTGAAAGTACGTAACCTCTTCCTTTACCGTTGGGTGAGGTCATGAGAACGGACCTTTTAGGGTACCTACCTCCTCGGACCACCCGACGGTAGATACCCCAGCGTGTCTCAGTCTGTGCTGACTTCGCTGAATCGTCGTCGTCGTCGTCGTCGGGTAAACATTTTGACCAAACAAAAAGAGGACAACTCAACACACACCCAAAAAATTTATATGTAAAAAGTACGATTGGGGAATCGTCTATATACTAAATGTTTATTAAAGAGGGTAAGTCACGTCACGGAAAAGTGCAACAACTAACTTAAAAAACAAACTCGAAAGACAAACCAAAATAAATTTATCAATAAAGGAACTATATTCCTCTAGGGAACCTGGGGGTGCTAAGATGACAGCAATTGAAACTACTTTTGTTAACAAGTGTCTGGTGAATCAAGAGACTCCCCTGTTATTGAAAATTTGGTCCGAAGATCCGATGGAACCGTTTGTCACTTTTCAGGACTAGGGGTAGACTCGGAGTGTTACCCCCTGGTAACATTTCAGTATCGTGAGGTGGGAAACTTTACTTCATAGGACAACTAAATAAAGATTTACTTGTTACACTGAGACTGGATGAGTACTCGTCTCGTTTGTCTCAGCAGGAACCACCCTTCTACACCCTAGAACCTTATATACGTATAAGTGCAGGAATATGTGTAGTACTAGCTCAACCCTTTTTACAGACTGTACGGTCTCTATGAGTTTTTTGTAATCAATTTATAAAGTAATGTGTTCATCCACATTCCCGTAATTTGACGAAGTTTCTTTACAAAATTTCGGATAACTTTAAAGTCTCGTCAACTCCTTATTCACAGAGTGAAAAGGAAACAACCAAAAGGAAAACTTGACATCAAAACCGTAGAGACAAGTAGAAATACTCTAAGATCAAAGGATAATTGACTTCTTACACTACAGGGTTTCACAGGTCAATGAAGTTTTATGGTAAAGGAATATGGAGATGAAAGAACAGAAAGTTAGTGGATGAAAAAAGATCGAAGGAACAAGGTTCATGTTTTAAGTAATACAACCACCTTTGTTTAAGATATCGTTTTATGAAGATAGTTGTAAAGAGAGGGGGGTTTGAAAGAATATTACGACAAAAAGAGAGTCACAGAAACGATTAGGGAGTCCAACCAACACAACAAAACAAAAAAAACCAACCTCCGACTTCACCCCCGTCGTCTCTGCCTGCACGTCTCCCGTATAAAAAATTCCCTAGAAGAGACGCACTGTGAAGAGAGACGACCTTAAACCCACCAAGAAATTCCGAATTCTAAGAGAGACTGTTCCCAGTCCTCACGACCACAAAATCCGCGAGTGTCTCGTTTCTCAGTGTGTTAAACCTTTGGTTTTATCGTTGACTTTTTTTGCCTTCTGAGTGGAGGACGGTCCTCTTCCTTCCGTAGAAGGGGAACCGACGAGGACCTACCCTTTCGAGTGATACACGTGTGTTTGGTGTCTCTGTGGATGGTGAATAACGGGTCTTAAAAGGTGTCCTTCGAACCCACCTGGACAATGTTGGGTGCTTGTTAACGAGTTACTTTGGGAGTTGTAAGGTACGGGACCGGATCCACAAAAAGTCCCGTCCGTAATAGTTAACGACCGACACCGAAATCTTTCGGGATCACAAGAAGGCCCAGTACCTAAAACTCGATGAACAACGGAGTCCTTTGAGTTTTCCAATCCTTTCCTGTTCTAAAAAGAAATCCATGGACTTAGGTAACCGGACAAGACACTCCAATAAATTATCTGGTTAACCTAGAGTTACCATGTCAGTAAACTTGAATTCAGATCAGTCATGACTTGGTAAACAAGGTCGACATTAAGCTACGGTCCCGGATAACATATATTCTCACTGAAACCCCTGAAGGGATCTCCAGGTCATCAATTCTGAAGTGGAAGGTTACGTCCCCCATGTCCAAGCTAGGGACCAGTCCCTCGATTCTAAGGTGTACGGAACACCGGTTTTTTGGTTTTGTGTTTTATCTTCGTCATAACATTGTTTATTTCTGATTTTTTACCAAGTGTAATTTTTTATTAGAAAAAAAATTTTTTCACTGAAATTTTTATAAATTACTTTGTCGTTGTGGTCCTTTCGTCTATTACAATTGTAGAAACAACATCAGTGTATGGGTCCTTTCGTAAGAGACTACCCTCACCCCGTCCCCGCACTAAGACGATCCATAGCCACTGTTCCCCACAGATAGACAGTGTACGGTCCGTCGTACGGACGGTGAGTCCACTGTCTCTTGGTTCAGGGGTGTGACACGGACAGTCGAAAGGCTAAGTGAATACTCCTATGGTTCTTTGCCGGACGAGTCCTTACGGCTCCCGTACGGAAGTCCTGTACCCCTGCACGTCGAAGGCCACGTCGACGTCGACGTCGACGCGGTGGCTCAGAGCAAAAGGGACGTGATAATCTTGGACTCTCGTTGTGATCCCTCGCAACGATCTGAAGGGACACCTTGGACTGTACACGTCCAGACACCAGGTTCTAGGGTAAAAGACGAAACCTAAGGTGAAATCTTCGGAAAAAAAAAAAAAAAAAACGTAGTAAATANAAAACCGTAGTAAATAAAATAACAAAACTAAATGAAAAATCAACCTCCTTTTAACGAAATGTTACAACACAACCAAAGACAGGATGTTGTAACGTGTAGTCGGTATTAATATGTATATAGCGGAGGACGAACTCGGAGGGAGCGGAGGGGGGTGGTAGGGTAGGGAAATCCAGTAGTGTCTCGAGGTTCGACTCGAGGGAGACAAGATCTCGACCTTCGACTAAAAAATACACTTTTGTAAGGGATTCTAGTCGAGGTGTATGCATTGAAGCGAGGGAGACTCTTATAGAAAAGAGGAAGCGGGCTGGTAAAAAATTTTTAATAAAAAAAACCTCATTTCACTGAAATGTCACAACAAAACCAAAGATGACGTGTTGTTTCACTTAACCAGCACACATATGTATATAGGGAAGAGAAAACCTAAAGGAAGGGTAGGTTCAGTGGTGTCTCGTGACTCCTCCCAAGGGACACGGTATGTCCTCCTGGAATAATCAAATAGATAAAATAGGTATCGTAGTCATCACATATACACAATCAGAGTTAGAGGGTTACGTAAACAGTGGGAGGAAAGGGGGAGAACCACAGGTATACGAACAAGAGATGTAGACATAGAGAGAAAGACAAAACGTTTATTCTAGTAGATATGGTAAAAAGATCTAAGGTGGATGGGAGGGGGTTGAAATAGGGACGATTAGGACTCGGGGTTTGAGGACGAAAATGGTCCTTTTTCGACCATTTTCTTCCCGTTTCTCCTCCCTCTCTCATCCCCTCCTTCTCTTTCGAGGACTACCTCGATAGAGGACTATTTAGTCGTTCTCGAAGTCGTCTCAAAGTTGAATTACACCGTGGTCACCGAGTTTCTTAGGGCCGAGACCCCTACCGTCTTTACCTGTCTCTGGGTCTCAGTAGGTCAGGTCAGAGGACGGAATGTCAATTCTCTTGACTCTAGACCTCCCTTCACTGAACCGGTCCCAGGGTATCGTCTAGGGTACCAACATTTCCCTGTAGTACGACATTTCCCTATAACATAACATACCCCTATGGCACAATGTACCTCTACAACTGAAATACGTGAAAAAGTATCGACTAGAGTACTAGAGTGTTACTAAGGGTGTTTTATATGAACAGTTCACAGTGCATCCTTACCTGTCAAGGGAGAAGAGACAAGGTGATTTCTCCTTTGAACCTCTAATACATTGTATTCGTTTCACCGAAGATTTTGACTAAAACTAAGATATTAATCAAAAGGTGTACTCCTTTGACCAAGTCTTTCTCTTTACTGAAAGGGTTTTATGGTACTGAGTTAATTACTCACTTGATACAGATCTTAGGTCCTTTTCATAAGTCTTTTTTCTAGTCTGTCCGGACATATTGGTTTACTGAGTACAACCAAGTTATAATCTTTATATGAAACCTACTGTAACTATAAATTAGGACTTATAAAATTATTCAATGTCATATAAGAATTATACCAACAAAAAACTTGGTATTTAACTTGAATAATTACAAGATTTAATTACCCGAAAACTTATAAAAATCCAGTAAACCGTATCATCCTATATATTATGAACATTCGTTCAGAATCTAATGTTTTTAAAATACTTTATATAAACATAATCTACATGAAAAAACGTATACGTTAAATATCGAAAGGTATTTTCCTTGAATTTCCTAAATTGAATTTTCTCTTTTTTCTTTTACTACTCTCCCGTTAAAAGTTTTTTGTATAAAGTTCCCTGAAGGGACCACCCGGTCACCGATTCTCAAGTACGACATTTAAATCCTCTGGACCCAAGTCAGGGAGCAATCCCTTGATCTAGGGAGTTCAACTTTGAGCTCTCAAGTGTTGATCTGGACCTTGTCAGTTTACAAAAAAACCTTTTACTTATTATGTGAAGTTGAAAATAAAAGGTCCTAGATCAAGTCCAAGTCATAATTTTCTCGGACTTGACTCAAATTTTCCGTGGGTCATGCACTACGTTCGACCGGTCTCCGACTTAGAGTTTACGTCCACTCACTGACATAACCAAACCCTTGGTAGACCAACAGGAAGGATTCCGTTTTGGGAAGGGGTCCCCTCATCTTTCTACCGGAGGGTCTCGTCTGTCCATCTGCCGGTACTAGAAAACGGTAGACGGTTCACGTTTGGTGTACGTAGATCGGAGGGTGCCTCCCACTAAGTGAACAGATGCCTCTCTACTTAATGAGTGTTCCTTAGTCTCCTTCCCTACGGGACTTGTAAAACTCAACAAATTTACAAAAAGATTTACACAATGAGAAGATATTTCGTCTACTGACCTGAATCTGGAGAAAGATATATATATATACACGTACGTATATATATATATATATATATATATATACCATAAATATATTTTTAGTCAACAGAGGCTGAGAAACACTAGGGTACTTGACATCGGGTGGTCCGAGGAGACAGGTACCCTAAGAGGTCCGTTCTTATGACCTCACCCAAAAGGAAGAGGTCCTAGAAGGGCTGGGTCCTTAACTTGGGTCCAGAGGACGTAACGTCGTCTAAGAAAATGGCAGACTCGGCGATCCCTTCGGCTTCTGGAGTCCTATCACGAAACATTACTTTACTTACGAAACCGAGACCGGGATTGGGACTGCCACAAAACAAAAGAGGAGACACTAACGTCTCCTTCTCGACGGGTACGGACCAGAGACGGACGTCGACACTTGTCCCTTTTGGTTTCGCCCTTCGAATTGTAGTGATTCAGACGGACACCTTTCTTGGAGTTCTTCAAGACGTCGTGAAACTGGAACTTGCCCCGAGTCCGGATGGTGTGGCCGAAGATGTCGACGTCTATAGAGAGATGTGGACGAAGGTTCTTGTTTTATCTTAGATGGTAGATGTATAAATAATCACCATTCTCGAAGTAAAAGGTGTAAAAGACATCGACACGTCGCCCAGTAGTTAGGTGGACCAGGTACCTTTCCCGCGAAAAGAGTACCCATACTTACTTTAACCGGTCCTTCCTCTAAGATGGATCGACAGTTTTGAACACCTCACGTACAATTATACAAAGAACTCACAGTCAAAGTTGGTCTTAAAAGTTCCTGGTCAACCAGTTGACGTACGAGGGACTGCCCCCGCTGAGAACAGACAAAACAAGTGGTAACATAGACACAGAGGATCTTATGACAGACCGTGTAGTGCCATACTTATTTACTTACCGTTCTAAAATCAAGATAAAGAATTAACTCTTCGGGTTTCATCTTATGTTCTAAAAAAACAGGAAAGTGTGTTGACGTAAGAGACTATACGATTTGAACATTTTGTAACAAGAAATAATTTAAGCATTCACATCACAACGATTACAACGAACTTCCAATGTTTTAATTAAGGTAAGTACTATGTCATAATAAAGTGCAAGTGTTTGCTCATAACATTACTATATTCTCGACCGTGCACAGTGACGTTTCCCGTTTTCTGTTTTAACTTAGTAAAAGACCAATACTAAAAACATCATATTAAAAACATTCGAAAAGAGAGGAACCGGTTACTTCTTTACTTTATTACAGGTCTCCCTTATTTACATTTTAGGAGTTTCTTTATATTTCACTGTCCTCTTTACCTAGGGACCTTTCCTAGTCCTTCTATTGAACAGGGAAACAAGAAGGAACAAAGTAAGGTCGGTCAAAGGTTTAGAACGTGTTCTGAGATCGGAAGCTCGCTCTCGAGATTATTACACATTTAGTTTTAATCATCCGTGAAGTTCTGTCTTTGAGCCCAATTTTTTTCCTTTGTTGGTTGACAGTCACAGTTATCATAGCACCTAGAAGGAGGGTCACTCAATCATTTGACGCAGAAACGTAACTTCCGTCGTGGATGTATCTGAATCCGAAACCACCCTTAGAGAAAAAAATTTATTCCGTTGATCTGTCACAAAATGACCTCGGATGATACATTAAAAGGTCTACGTCCCAATCAGAATGTCTGTCATCTTGTCATTCATCATACTATAATCGTCATCATAGAATCGAGAATAGTCGCACTAAAAAAAAACTTCCAATTAACGAAATGTCACAACGCAATCAAAGACGACATGTTGTCGTCACTTAGTCGACACACATAGGTATATAGGGGGAAACTAACCCGGTGAGAAGGCAAGGCGAGACGGTTTGAGGACAAACATGCGAAGCGTGAAAAGACCCACCCACCTCTTGACCTCCTCTGTGGTCGAAGGATCGATTAGGGGTGGCATCCTTACGTTGGTCAAGTGAATTTTTATTCTCCTCCTTCCTCCGGTCCCTCGAGACGAACCCCCCTCCGTCTTGGTGGAAGGGGTTCTACCTACTCTCCTACCACCCGTCCTGTCCTCCCGTCCTAATCCTCTTCTGTGTGTGTCGCACGGTCGCCGTCACCTGGTACAGAGTACGAGTCGGTAGACTAGCGAAAAGGATCGAGGTGCATCATCCAGTACAAGAAAGACGGGGAACGTCTCCTTTCTTTTGTGAAGACAAGGACAGAGAGATCACCTTCTCCTCCGTTTTAAGTAAGTAAGATTTTGAGAGTACTTTGAAAGAGGACACCGAAATAACTTAGGTGTCATCTTTACCTAGGGACCTTCCTTATTCCTTCTACTGAACAGTGAAACAAGAAGGAGTATTTTGTACTGAACATTTAGTTTATGAATTTTACTCACTTTCTTCTGGTAGAGAAAAAAAAGGGGGATTCTTTATTGTGAGTCAATAATGGGTCGACGATGTAATGAATCATCTAGAGTACTAAATACCTCCCCACGTCTTTGACAGTCGAAGGTAGGGGAAACTTTTATCTTCTGTGTGAATCGACAAATCTTGATCTTTGAGGTGAAGGTGACATGTTGTCTCGTCTAGACCGTTTATTGGTAGTGAGACTCACAATTTAGTCAACAGTCAGACTCGGGACACTCCCGTTTCAGGGACAGGCGGAATTAATGAAAATAGACGTTTGACGGAGGGCCCATGTCACGGACCGAGTATCGTTCTCGAGTCATTATAAACAGTTTACTTATGTGTATCGTTAATTGTCCCGACACACCTTATAGACAACTCTAACTGTAACCGGATCTTAAGTAGGAGTTCATCCTTTCTCGTGGTAGTGACCGACAACGACAGACCACACTCCGACCCCCACACTCATGACCAACGCCATAGTACACACATAATACAGACGAAAGACCATCTTCAAGTGTTTATAATCGTATTTCAATGTTCAGGGTCCTAGAGTCCCGAGGGTGTGTCAAACCAACCTGTCTTCCTTTAAGAGATAGGGTTTCTGGTATAAGAACCTCTCCCTTCCCGACCTTTTACATGACAAACACAAAGTGTCCTGTAATGAGACCTTATAGTACTGATAAAACACACAAGTAACCCTTTTAGAACCTCAGCTATAAAAATTTATCGCGATCATTCTTTTTAATATAAACTCAGTTATCATCATTGGTATCCTCTCGGAGACTTAGAAACAAACAATTAGCTAAACTACTTGTCTATAAATCCTTTGTAAACGACCCACAGACATTGATATGACGAGACTTATCATTGTACCTAAAACAACAGACAAAGGACCATCTTGTTAAAACCAGAGTACTAGTGTGAAATGATTTTAGGTTTAATCACTTCACTCACTTTTAGTGAGTCAACATAGGTCGAACAACACTAGGGTACCTGATATGTAAGGTAAGAGGTCCGGGCTTATGACCTCACCCATCGGATAGGGAAGAGGTCACCTAGAAGGGTTGGGTCCCTAGTTTGACCCCAGAGGGAGTAACGTCCGCCTAAGAAATAGTTGACTCGATAGTCCCTTGGTGTTTGGGTTCAATCGACACTACATTAAGTAATTCGTCAACATTGAAAAGGTTCATCGGATTGTAAAATACGTAAAGGATGAACGTAAGAGAATGATTAAAATAAAGACTCTTTTAAACCGGAATCCGAAGGTAAAAATAGTTATAAATGTTGTAATGTCCAAATTAAAACAAGTCCCCGTGTTTTGAACAGAGACCTCTCTGTATGTGTTGACACACAGGATTGTGTGTTGACACTAATGAATGATCTATAGTTGACCAATATTGAATAAACAACAACTTATAAATAAGATCTTGTACACTAACCTGTTAAAGATGGGGACCATTCGTAGACGTCTATACAACCGTAAAAGAAAACCAAAAGATATTGCTACTCTTTGTGATAATCTGTGTAGAAAACTTTTCCATTTCTAAACACCAGATTATCTCAAGACTCTCCTTTTTAGTCCTGACGTATCGAAACGGGTGTATTACAGTTCACGGTATATACCTAATATTCGATTTGATAATAAATCTACGAAGGGTGAACTCGTGACTAAACCGGTGTTGTAGACTATAACATACACATTATACTCCTTTTAGTTATAATGGTGAAATTGTAATGTCGAACATATTTAGGTAGTATGGAGACTGTATTACGTAATTTTAGTTAAATTAATGAACTCATTAAAATCAATCGATTAAACGAATTAATGACTATTTAAATTTAAGGGGAATTATATAGAAGAATGTAAACACCAAAGTGAAATAAATTTGTTTACCAAAATAAAGGTAATATGACAGATTAAGGATGTTATTAGGATACTCCAAAAGAAGAGCAGTAAAATAATATGTTCGTTTCCCGGATTTTAGGTGAAGTGTACTCCGATGTACCCCTCACTACCTTTTCACAATCGTCGGCTCATTCCACCAGTCTAAGAGCCACCTTCCTCCTCTAGTCTCTCCTGTTGTATTCTGTACTTGTCGTCCGTCCCCGACCCCTGTTCCAGTGACAGCAGTATGACACCCTTTCCTCTCTTCCACTACCTGACCCCCCTAAGTCAGGTGGAACCACTCGACCACCCAACACCACCTTCCCTCTTCTCTACCACTGGGAACTTTAGACATCTCCGTGACCCCGATCACCGGGACGAGGGCGTCGGTTCCTCGCGAAAAAGAGTGATGGAATGTGACTACGATTAACTGTAGGAGAGGACAATGTGGGAACCGAACTAGGATTGCCTACTGACAACTTACTCTCATCGACTTTTTACGATATATACACAAAGGTTTCTTAACGAAAACTCTTTTACTTACCTTGGGGGTCGTTAACATCGATGTTTTTAGACCCAGTATTTCTTTTAAGATTTCATGAGGAGTGACAAGACGTTTAATTTTTTTTTTTTTCTACAATCGACTTACCAGTACGGTCCTAACCCGAAGGGTTCACCGACTCACCAATTTTTTTTTTTTAGACAGATGGTTACGTCCTCTGTGTCCAAACTAAGGACCCAGACCTTCTAGGGGACCTCCTCCTTTACCGTTGGGTGAGTTCATAAGAACGGACCTCTTAGGGTACCTGTCTCCTCGGACCACCCGATGTCAGGTCCCCCAGTGTTTCTCAGTATACTGACTCGCACGTGTACACATGTGTGTATGTGTATACGATCTTGATGAACGTGTACGTACGTGCACGTGTGTGTGTGTGTGTGGTCCCGATGAATCCACCAACCACCAGTAGGGGAACCGTCTATTTTTACTTGTATAAGTGTAAAGAAAATATTGAGACCATGTGTGTTCTTTAACCGAGGTCTAGTCGGAAAAGATTCAGGCTCCTAAAGTAACGTTAACCATAACATTATATACTCAACACTGACATTTTATTCCGCTGACTGGTCTTCTCTAAAATTACCGTAGAGGTTTCATAAATTAACCAGTCACAGAGGTCAAACCAATCTTCTGGAACTTGAATCGTATAACTCAAGGGGTACGAAACTTTAGTCGGGTTTGGGGAGGCGAGAGGTCCGGGTTCTAAAAGTCCCGAGAACTTCATCTAGTAAAAGAGAGCTTCTTAATATCAACTTTTCCGTTTCTCCTTGTCCCTGGGCACACGACACCAACTCACCTATAGAAGAGCAAGAAGGGACATTTTCTTTGAGTGGAGGAGACGAAGAGAGACGAAC
The DNA here is from genome assembly GCA_006410555.1 of Capra ibex. Lineage (NCBI taxonomy): Eukaryota > Metazoa > Chordata > Mammalia > Artiodactyla > Bovidae > Capra > Capra ibex. The sequence goes on along the minus strand of SJYO01048061.1, from coordinate 43,802,181 downwards.
TAACAAAAAGAGAGACAGATAATTTCGTTCACCAAACCTCGTAAAAGTGTTGTCTAAAAGGACAGAAACCAAGAAGAAATACATAGTTTACTTACTCTAAATGGATCGTCGAAGTAAAGTCCACCTTTTTACTAGTCTACGTGACCCATATATTGACTTTTCACCAATCAAGTCAGTGAGTCAGCACAGGTCGAGAAACGCTGGGATACTTGGTGTCGTGCGGTCCGGAGGAACAGGTAGTGGTTGAGGGCCTCAGGTGGGTTTGGGTACAGGTAACTTAGCCACTAGACAGTAGGGGAAGAGGAGGACGGGAGTTAGGAAGGGTCGTAGTCCCAGAAAAGTCTACTCAGTCGGGAAGAGTAATCCACTGGTTTCATAACCTCAAAGTCGAAGTTGTAGTCAGGAAGGTTACTTGTGGGTCTTGACTAGAGGAAATCCTACCTGACCAACCTAGAGGAACGTCAAGTTCCCTGAGAGTTCTCAGAAGAGGTTGTGGTGTCAAGTTTTCGTAGTTAAGAAGGCGTGAGTCGAATGAAATATCAGGTTGAGAGTGTAGGTATGTACTGATGACCTTTTTGGTATCGGAACTGATCTGCCTGGAAACAACTGTTTCATTATAGAGACGAAAAATTACACGACAGATCCAACCAGTATTGAAAGGAAGGTTCCTCATTCGCAGCAAATTAAAGTACCGACGTTAGTGGTAGACACCACTAAAACCTCGGGTCTTTTTCTTTCAGTCGGTGACAAAGATGACAAAGGGGTAGATAAACGGTACTTCACTAATTTGAGATTATTAGGGTTCATAGGTCCCCCTCTTACTAACGACAAGGAAGTGTATTTACATAAATCACCCCTTTTCGAGACGTCCCGATACCTGGGAGTTCGTTTATGTTTATGAGGTGTGACTTCCATGTCTGTGAGATCCTGTCTAAGTTGTATTAGTGAATACGTCGTGAAGGTCAAAGGGAATTCTTGAAAACGTATTAAGACTCTATGTATGTATTTAGGTAAAATACATACTCTTTTGTCGACGACACTAGGCGAGTTCTGTCTCCCTTACTTTACTGATCGATCCTTCTCCTAGATCCAGTCTGGGGTTCTAATTCCGACAAAGGTAATATGACCCTCCAAGTCAATGACTGAAGTTTGTCATCTGGTCGCCAACAAAAACAGAAACCCTTATCTCTAATACGTCAATGATGTAAGATAATTTAAAGTTTGAGTCACAAAAAGAGAACTCCTTACTATCCAATGTGACTAAAGTCCGACAAAAAGACTCACTAACCGGAATCTCTTGGTCTGGGGTCAGGGCCTCTCGAAACCCAACAATGGACTACCTCAGTCTTGGACAACAGTGACAGGTGTGCGTGTCAGACAGTGACGACGTGGTGTTCCACTTCTCTAAAGATAAATGATTCTACTCGTCCCGAGAATTTTTGGGGTTGACAATTACCCGACACCTTAGTTTAATCACCCAACACCCTGAAGGGACCGTTAGGTCACCAATTCGGAGGTGTGAAGGGGACGTCCCTCGTACCCAAGTGAGGGACCAGTCCCTTGATTCTAGGACGGACGATACGTCGTACTTTTTTTTTTCTCACTCAACATAGTCATAAATTTTTTTGTTTCGTCTCATTTACCTTTGATAGATTCAAATAACGTTTTGAAAAAAAGGGCGAACAAAGTACCAGTACGACTGACCTTAACGGTGGGTGATACCGGTCGACCCGTTGTTTGAGAGTGACGAGTCGGCAGTAGCCCGATGCGTCACAGTGGGGTCGTGGGACACGCACGAAGCTCCACGTGGTCTGGTCCGTCCTCAGGTCCCCTCTACCACAGCCCCGTCTTGCTAGGTGTCTTGGAGTCATTCAGGAAGGCCCCCACCCCCACCCATCATACTAAATCCATTCCCATCCATTTTGAAAAAATTTTTATCTTGAACAAAGGGTTTGTGTGCATGTATATATGTACTATTGGTGTATTTACATTTTATGTACACTCACACACACACCAAAACCTAGATTACACATTTCACGAACAACACCTTGAGTCGTGTTATTCAAATTTTCAAAGTCAGACTAATTCATTCCATTCGAATAATTTTAAAATTGTCCACACCTCCCCAGGAGAGCTACGAAACATAAACTCTTTTGTTGAAGGTAAAACTCGTGGCACCAGTAAAACCGAGTAGTGAGGACTCGGTCTCTTGCACCACTACTTTTATTGGGGAGAAGAGATCAATTGCACCGAGGGTGGGACTACCCACGGACACACGCTGTGTATGAGTAGTGCAAGGACTCTGTTTCGCCCACACTGGGTCCTCTACGCCAGTCGTCCACCACAAGTAGACACCTGCACCTAGTGTGTGGACGACGGACGTTCTGGGACAACAAGCAAGACCCCCTCCGTACTCGTTTCAAGAGCGTAGAATCCCAAAACCTCCGGGGACCAGGGAGAGATCATGATGCTGAAGATATCTAATCACTCCTAAAATTTTACGTGTCCAAATTGAAACACTCTATTATCGACAACAGGTTTTTGTTCCGAAAGGTCCCTTACTTCTCCTACGGAGGTTCTCAGGACTGACTCGGAGGGTGGGGGTGGGGGTCATCCTGAATTGACTCCAAGACACCTAGCAAGACGGGGCTGTGGCAGAGGGGACCAGAGGACGGACCAGACCACGTGGAGCTTCGTGCGTGTCCCACGACCCCACTATGACGCATCGGTCCACTGCCGACTCGTCATCCTCGAACAACGGGTCGACCGGTATCACGCACCGTTAAGGGCAGTCGTACTGGCACTTTGTTCGCCCTTTTTTTCGGTTCGTCCCTGTAACTCACTCTCATCGGCAGACGTCTGAATGAGTCTCAGACGAAGGTGAAAGAAAAGGTCTAAATGAGTCTCAGGAGAAGGTGAAAAGAGGTCTAAATGAGGTGAAGGTGAAAAAGGACCGACCACTACTGTAAAGATTTGACCCCTTCGTGGTTCCCACAGTCGGGGGGTTGGGTGTGGCTTTCCAGGGAGAGTCACGAATTTTATCAACTGTAAAACACCGTTCTTTTCTTTTTAAATTCTTTAGTTCAATGGTTTTTTTTTTTTTTTTTTTCTGGTGAATTGATGTCCACCCGACTCAAGAAATCCAGACCTAACGAAATGGTTTAAATACTGTAATAGACAATAGCAAACCAAGGATAGGTCCCAGAACAGACCAAAAGTGTCAGTCAAAAGTCGTCCATGTGTAGTGGGGAGGGCGACGGATGGGTTTCTCGACGAACGGCGCGGGGGGAATGAGTGAGGTACAGACAGAAGTGAGTCACTTACGGAAGCAGGTGAATGAAAGACTTTGGAGACAGATAAGATCGTACTTACGAGGGCATTCTTCCCCAAGGGTTTCGAAGGCAGAGCCCCCGATTCTGACTACCACGAACTCGGGTGTCTATAACTCTTCTTTTACACGGTCTGTGGAACACGGGGTCCTTCGTCGGTCACGTTTCTCCAGTCCACTACCGAACACAAACGGTAGGAAGAGTGTAGTAAAGGACTACATAAACGGGTCCTCTACCTCCTTATACAACCCCACTTGTCTCAAACCTGAGTCGGAGACCTAATGAGCAAACCTTTGGGGACTGCCCAAAGGATTTTGCCGTCGTCGGACTCCGACTGGACTCAATCGTCTTAAGATGAGGTTTGGTAGGAGACATTTCTTAAGGATCTCCCTTGAAGGGACCGTCAGGTCCCCAATCCTGAAGAGGAAGGTCCCCTACGTCCAAGCTAGGGACCGAACCCTCGATTCTAGGGTATACGGAGTGTCGATTTTTTTTTGTTTGTTTGTTTTTTGTTTTGTATTTTTTGTCTTCGTTATGACATTGTTTAAGTTATTTTTCAGGTGTAGTTTTTTTTTTTAGAATTTTTTTAAGGATCCATAAAGGACCGAACGGAAAAGTATATCGACGTGGTTTTTAGATCTTGTTCCAGTCCAAAAGGACCTAAAAAAAAAAAAAGGAGAGTAAAACTACTTCACCACTTTTTCTTCTTTGTCTGGCCCGATCCTAAAATTTATCTGAGACTACTGTAACGACCAACCTCAAAAGGGACCCCTGGTCTGGGGAGAGAGATGTCGGACCGCGACACGAGGGACATTCCGACTCCGAACTTTCTCTAATAGACAAGCTAGGTAGTGCCCCCTGTCGACTAATCCTGGTGTACCGCTCTCAAATCTCATTGAATTGAGAATAGGTGAGAGGAAGGTCGATACACTTTTCAACTACCTTCTGTAAGAACTAGAGTAATTCGGGACGGTAAAGTGTAAAGGGAAGATCTCTGTGAAAACAATAATCTACGGTTCCCCGAAATTGAACCCCTTTGTGACCGTTTACCAACCCTGTCTTCGGCGAACACCTGAGCAACCTTCAGCCCCCGCAGTGTAGAAGGAAGGCCTCGGGAACGGGACTCGGGACACAAGTGGGTCGTACAAGGACCCTTAAAGTAAAAATCGAGAACCACGCACACACGACCCAGTGAGTCAGTACAGACTGAAAAACGTTGGGAAACTTAACATCGGGCGGTCGAGTACAGGTACCTTAAGAGGTCCGTCCTTATGACCTCACCCACCGGTAAGGGATGAGGTCCCCTAGAAGGGATGGACCCAGTGGCCGTAACTGTCCGTCTGAGAAATGACGACTCGGTGGTCTCTTCCGGATCGAGAACCACCATGGACAGTTAATTTTCACACCCAGGAAGGAAGTCTCTTTCTCGTAAAGGACTGTGAGCGATCCGAGGTATGGTCTTTTTACCCCGTCCGGTCCAGAATCCTTCGTGTATCGATTCGAAACGAGTGTTATTGTCGTAACACATAGTGATCCGTAACTCATGTTGATGTATTTACGAATTTTCATTAGTCTTACTCGTAAGAGAACTGACTCGGTGAACCTGTTCTGAACCTTTTTAATCACTAACTCCACCTTAATACTTTAGAGTTCTACCGTCACTTTAGATTTATTTTTAGGGTATTTTAACTGGTATAGGAGAGTACAAAGGGGATGTTTGTTCTTCCCACCTTTTGTCAGGTAGTTTTGAAATACCAAAAATTCATAAACTTTTTACAGGAAGTACATTAAAGAAATTCTTTTCACTCGTTCCCTGAAAAAGGTTCTCTTTAGGGGAGTTCGACTTTTCCGAAATTCAAAGACTCTAAAGTATTGAAAGAAATTGTTACCGTTACTTTACGGTGGGGCGGACCTCTGTTCCTCCATGGGACAATACTAGAACCACCAGGAACGTCAAGTCTGTGAGGAGTCAAAAGGAAACGACAAACTTTATAGGTAACAAAACAGTAGACTCCGCAAAAACGCCCCAACGCAACCACCAACAGCACCGACTGACACGATAATGATTACGTTAGTTGAGTGGCGGGAAGGAAGTAGTTTATGGTTAATTGTGTGACATAAGTAAAAAATAGAATAAACTATAACCTCGTAGCAACTAAATGTTACAACAAGTCCACATGTCTGTTCACTAAGTAAATATGTATAAGTATTTAAAAAAGAATTTTTTAAAAATAACTACATGTCAACTAAATGTTACAACACGGGTAGAGAGGACATGTCATCTCACTGAGTCAATATGTGTATGAAAATATAAAAAATTTTATAAGAAAAGACAATACCAAATAGGTCCTCTGACCTATATCAAGGACACGATACGTCCTCCTGAAACAACAAGCAGGTAAGATTCACATTATCAAACGTAGACGACGAGGACGACAGCACAGGCTGAGACGCTGGGGTATCTGCCGCGGGGGGGTCCGAGGGGGCAGGGACCCTAAGAGGTCCGTTCTTGTGACCTCACCCGACGGTAAAGGAAGAGGTTACGTACTTCCACTTTTCTCTTTCACTTCAGCGAGTCAGCACAGACTGAGAATCGTTGGGGTACCTGACGTCGGGTGGTCCGAGGAGGTGGGTACCCTAAACGGTCCGTTCTCATGATCTCACCTCACGGTAGCGGAAGAGGATGGTTGGGGTCTGAAGGTCACGTAGGGAGAGAGGAGGGGAGAGCGGGAACCGTTGGTGGTCAGTCAAGAGAGACAGACGTCAGAGAGAGACAAATTCACGATAGTGAATGTATCGTGTTTATGGTCATAAACAGAAAGAGAAAGACTGAATGAAGTGACTATTATTAGAGAGCAACGTAGGTACAACGACGTTTAAAATGACATAAAATAAGACAAAATACCTACTCGTCATTCAGGTAACATACATACATGGTGCAGAAGAAATAGGTAAGTAGACACCTACCTGCAAAGCCAACGAAGGCACAGAACCGATAACACTTATCACGACGCTACTTGCACCCCCACGTACATAGGAAAACTCAATCTCAAAACATACCCACATACGGATCCTCATCCTAACTCCACACACGCCCGAGCCGGTGGATCCACACAGGCCGAGAAACACTGGGGTTCCTAACGACATAGTGAACCATTAAGATAAAAGTCAAAAGACTCCTTGAAAAAAAAAAAAGTTTAAGAAAGGGGTAAATCTAATAATGTCTTATACATTATCTCAAGGAACACGATATGTCAACTAAGAACAACTAATAGATAAAATATATCTCACTTTCACTTTCAGCGAGTCAGCACAGGCTGAGAAACGCTGGGGTACCTGATATGTCAGGCACCCTAAGAGGTCCAGTCTTATGACCTCACCCATCGACAAGGGAAGAGGTCCCCTAGAAGGGTTGGGTCCCTAGAAGGGTTGGGTCCCTAGTTTGGGTCCAGAGGACGTAACGTCCGCCTAAGAAATGGTTGACTCGATAGTCCCTTCGGGAATATATCTCATAACATATATATACTTCGAATGAAGGGTTTCCATTTCTTTCACTTTCACAATCGGTGAGTCAACACAGGCTGAGAAACGTCGGGGTACTTGACATCGGGTGGTACGAGGAGACAGGTACCCCTAAGAGGTCCGTTCTTATGACCTCACCCAACGGTACGGGCGGAGGTTCCCTAGAAGGACTGGGCCCCTAACTTGGCCCCAGAGGACGTAACGTCTTTCAAAGAATGGTGGACTCGGTGGTCCATTTCTTGGGGAGACGGTCTCGTCCTCTACGTTCTCTGGGTCCAAGGTAGGGACCCATCCCTTCTAGGGGACCTCATCAATCACATATAGATTTAGTGTAAACTTCGTTGTACTAGGTCCCAAGTTGGACCTAGGCCAGGGGTGAGACTATACACATTTCAGAAACACGTCTAAGGAATTATTCTTCTCGCCACGTCTGAATCCAAAGTGGCACAAAACCTACGGTGAGATCCGTCGACATAACCAATCCCTAAAGTAAGAGTATTGAAGGATTAGGATCCTTCGTCGCGACAGCAAAAGCGGAAGAAAAGTGCCCTTCCAATTCACTGACGGGCATATTTGATCAGACGTCACCTCTTCCGTCGTGTCAGGAACAAGAACCAGGGGAGAGCGTAGTCCTCAAGTGTGTGTATTTCACGGATCAAAATCACAGACCACACATCATGTGTGACGAGTGCACAAACGACAATTGACGACGATGACAATGGTAGAAGGGTCGGAACCAAAGGAAAAGACATTTTACCCTTCTCAATCGTGAAACACACCGACAACCCTCTAAGTCACCCTCCGACATGTGTTTGAGACACGGATGTGAATCCTCCTGACACGACACGAATCAACCGGTCCGTACAGACTGAGAAACGCTGGGGTACCTGATGTCGGGCGGTCCGAGGAGACAGGTACCCTTAAGAGGTCGGTTCTTATGACCTTACCCAACGGTACGGGACGAGGTCCCCTAGAAGGGTTGGGTCCCGAACTTGGGTCCAGAGGGTGTAACGGTCACCTAAGAAATGGTAGACTCGGTATTAGTCGGCATTAACGACACCACTTTCCGTCACTCGACCCGTCTTATCTTTGATGTTTCTATTAGGGGAGTCAAAAGTTCCCGTCGTTAATCCCTACGTTTATTTTGTCTAATGTCGGTTGGATAACGTTTCCGGACACCCTTCTCTCGTTATTCTCCCCGCACCTCCGCGCTACGAGGTGGTCTCTGCCGTGGTCAGAAGAACATGAGTGGAAAATCCAGAGGTCAATTTGTCGTGGGTAGGACCCTTGGAGGGGTCCGAGGGGGTTTGACCCAAACGGGAGGGGAGTGTATCCGCAGTAGAGTGGTCGAGACACTCCTGGTCCTCACTGACAGAACGAGTGAAACTACCGAGGTCGGACCCACACGGTCCCTCCTCCACGAGTCTCTACAAACGATTCACTTTCTTTGTACCTCAAAATTTTAAATATACCCAGAGTGACCAGGAGGACCCGTAACTACTCCTTTACGTCCCGTATGTCTTGTCTTCTCGGTGACACTCCCGTTTTTGTGTGTGCAGTGCACTGTCTTGGTGGCAGGAGTTTTATAGGTGGACTGGTCTTGACGCTGGACGCTAATTGGTTTACTCTAGACTGTCCTTTTTCACATTTCCTGACATAAACCGACCGTTTCGGTCGACTGGCGGGATCCTGATACCCCTTCCTTCATCGACTCTGTCGTATCCACTCTTTCTAAGTCCGAAAATCAATTAAGACACAAATCGGTTCTTGGGTTGGACTTGTGGCAATTGTCCACCTACCCCAAACCCTACTTCCACCACGACCCAGAACAAGTCAGTGAGTCAACACAGGTTGAGAAGCGCTGGAGTACCTGATGTCGTGTGGTCCGAGGAGACAGGAAGTGGTAGAGGTCTCAAACGAGTTTGAGTACGAGTAACTCACCCACTACGGTAGGTCAGTAGAGTAGGAGACAACGGAGGAAGAGAAAGACGGAAGTTAGAAAGGGTCGTAGTCCCAGAAAAGACCGAGAAGCGTAGTCCACCGATTTCATAACCTCGAAGTCGTAGTCAGGAAGGTCACTTATAGGTCCTGACTAAAGAAAATCCTAAGAGACCAAACCAGAGGAACGACAGGTTCCCTGAGAGTTCTCAGAAGAGGTCGTGGTGTTAAGTTCGTAGTCAAGAAACCGCGAGTCGGAAAAAATTCCAGGTTGAGAGTATAGGCATGTGCTGATAACCTTTTTGGTACCACCACCACTAAATCAGAGATTCACCACAGACTGAGGACGTTGGGGTACCTGACACATCGGGCGGCCCGAGGAGACAGGTACCCTAAGAGGTCCGTTCTTGTGGCCTCAACCAACGGTAAAGGAAGAGGTCCCATAAAGGGTTGGGTCCCTAACTTGGGCTCAGAGAACGTAACGTCCGTCTACGAAATGATTGACTCGGTCTTCCCTTCGGGTACCGTTATAAATCCCGTATCAATATGAATTTTAAAAAATAAATATGAATAAACAAATAGATTTTAAGTTTAAACTTCCTTACAGTCCAAAAATACCCGAAGGTTCCACCGCGATCACCATTTCTTAGACATACCTACATGATCTTTTTGGTACTGAAACTGACATGTCGGGAAACAACCGTTTCACTAGAGAGACTAAAAATTATGGAAGAGATCCAAACAGTCTACAAACGTTCCAGAATGGTAAATTAAATGTAAAGTTCTCCTTGTCCTTAATGTTCATGTAAGATACTAGGACGGGCGTATGAAGTAAAAGGAGTAGACAGTTTACCCATGGACGGGGTGGTCGAACACTCGTAATTCATTAGACCACCAAAACAATAACAAGTGACCGTTCCTTGTTGTTTTCCTTATCTTTACAAAACTTTTTATTTCTCGACCCACCTGTTTATAGAGGAAGTTTCAAAAAGAGACTCCGTTTCTCTAGTTTGAAGTAGAAATATTGGGGACTGCCATGTCGATGATAAATTCTTACTTTCTTCAGTTCTGTCCGTCTAAAGTAGAACTATATTCGTTTGTGAGAGATTGTAGATTTCGAGACACCGTCACCTTACTGGACAGAACCCTCCACCACTCAAGGGAGATACAGGTCCATAAGTTTGTGTCGTGTCCACGAGTGAACCACCCTGACCTGTTCTGCGGGGTCGTGGAAGGGTGACAACTGTGAACTCATCCTGGCTCACACGAAGAGATAGGAATTAGCTATAGACCGACTCCAAGTAATAGCATCTAGTATAAAGTAGGAACTTTAGGTTACCTACTTAAGGTAACAGTCGGAGGAACCTGTCCTTTCAACCTCTTTAAATTATGCCACAAGTCCCAGGGTATGACGTACATTCAGGGTTCAGTTTGAACCCTGGGTCTAGACTATCTGAGTTCCGGGAGGAGAACGGTCATACAAGAACGACCCGAAGGGGAGTTAGGGGAACCTCCAAACACACGTCCTGTCTTACCTCACCCACCCCCGACCCCCCGTCACGTCTGATCGTCTGGTCCTTCACAAGTCCGGTTTACGACGACTATATGCAAAACTGACCGTCCGTGTCACGAAAACCGACGGTTACAAATTATTGACCTCAAGTGTATTTTTAGACTAAAGGATGAATATAGAACTTTTTGACCTTGAGATCGACACGACCGGACATAAGGGTGAACCGTTGTTATCGACGTCACTGGTTCCTGACGGGGGAGGTCTGGACCGGGGTACGAGAGTTGACGGTGGTGGGGACACCGGAACGTAGGTCGAGGGAGGTGGAGGGGAGGGTCGTAGGGGGATCCTCTACAGTCCCACGATGAGGGACACACTTGTAAAGTGTACGTACATATTGTGCAATGTCCAAACCCTGTCCTTTTACAGAATATAAAAGATCTCCCTTGATTCGGAGTCTCAGTGTCCCGTCGACACAGGCTGGATTTGTTCTGGGACCTCCCCTACAAGAGGACTCTCCCATCGACGGGAGTCCCTCTTGGGTACAGGGTCCCTGCTTTACGGGGAACGTGACCTCATACTGACAGGGGACCTTCCTGAAAGTAGAGATCCGAGGTATTCTATCTTGAAATAGACCAACCTGTCGAGAACCGGGACTCCACCATTGCTGTCTCTGGGGTTTTGTAGGGGTCGTGCAATATCGTCTCTCTCGATTCGTCCCCCAGGTCACTGTGCTGGAACTACAAGTGTCATCCTTAAATAGTCAGACAGGAAAGTATAAAGACTAGAGGACGGTCTTCTGGGGTACAGGGACCCGGCAGAAAGGAAGGGAGGTGGGAAGGAAGGAAGGTAGGGTACACACCCCATAAACTTCCACATTAACAGTGAGGATTCAGTAAGACTCTCAGGCCCGATCTAAAACCACCTACGTCTCTCCTACCGGATCCCGGTCCTTTGGACCTAAGTCCAGACCGAGTTGGTAAGTACGATAAGGACACGGACACCCTTCCAGAAAGGAGTAGAGACCCTGAGTCGAAGACGAAGACATTACACTCTCCGACACAATCCCATAGTGTGTTCCGGGGATTGTCAAAATATTAGAAGACTAAGTCTCCGGCTCGACCCTTATTATCCTACACCCTGTACCGGGGCTTAGAACCGTCGTCTTCTTTCTTAACAACGGGTAGTCTCGACGAACGAAGGAAGAGGGGAGGGAGGAAAGAAGGAGAAGGCAAAGAGAGGAAGGAAGGCAGAAAGGAAAGTAGTAGGTAGACAGTAGGGAGAGATACAGGCAGAAAGGAAGGGGGCGGGGAACGAAGAATCGAAAAGAGAAAAAGGAAGAAAAGAAAACTCTACAAAATTAACTAGTTCTACTTCTAGCCTGAAACACTTGTATCTTTAGTTGACTCGTAGAACACACTTGTGGGTCACTCGTTCCAAGATCCCTCGGGCTCTTTGATGCGGGAACAGACGGAAAGACCTGATTTTCAGATCAGTCCGCATGGTAGAGGGACCGTGAGGCAAGAAAGAAACTAGAAGTTGATTGAATGAATCCAGAATCGACATTTAATTTCTCTTTAATAAGAGGAAGTTCCGTCTTAAATCATAAACGAAAAAGGAGATTAGTTTTCCTTTCAAAGACTCGGCCCCCTCTCCATACACACTACAGGTGTGTCGATCTTGACCTCAGGCACCCCAACGACACACGTGTCCTGGTATTGCGCGGGACTAAAGTGGAACAAAGAACGAAGCAGACCACAGAAGAGTTATTTGTAGTCAACCGGCATGCGGTACACGGGTGGGAGACGACCTGGGACCCAACTTTAATAACTAATGGGAGTTAACGGACCGACGATCTACTCGTGTAAAGTTCCTCGTTTAGGTATCTTCTACGTCCTTCTTCCCCTCCCCGATTTGGTGAGAAGGACAGGAGGAGAGAGGATTCAGAACCAGAAAACAGAAGAGGATTAAGTACCTCAGCGTCTCTCAGCCTGTACTGACTCGCTAACTTGACTTGACTTACAGGTTGAACAGCAATATTCACCTGTTTACCCTGAAGGTTTACTCTATTCCGTTTTGACACACAAAGAGAAAACTTCCTTCCATCCGTCAGTCCTTTCTCGAAAAAACTAAAACATAGTGTGCTTATTATATAAGTACAAATTAAAATCTGATCGTAGAACTCAGACTTTTTGTCACGGGAGAGAGACGAATGGAACGACATTATCTTTGTAAACACATGTTAGAGTACATCTACCGTCTCGGACCGTGACTATAAGGATCCAGTCGATATCTCCTCTAATAGAGTGAAGACTTAGACCCACCCATCGCTTAATGTCGACTCCAAAATGAACAAGTGAACCTATTGGTCGTACTGAGTGATCCTTTATGACACACCTGAGCTTATCTATGTAGCCAGTTCCTTGGAGGGCCGACTTCCTTCTGTCTCTACAGAGTGATACAAGGGGTGTCTGGACCCTGACGGTTCACCCTTGATTTGATCCATAAATGTTAGTCCTACTAAAACAGTACCCTCTTTTAAAAAACACTTACCGAAGGAGTTTACGTTTCTTCTCACCCTCTCCTTCCAACCTCCCTGAGATATTCTATTTCATCAGCCGTGACTTACTAGAGGCCAATGGTAAGGTCGAGTCTTTTGTCCCCCAGTGGTAAGGACTCTATCTGGGGTCTCAAGACAAGAGAAAGTTTTATTCACAAAACTCTATCAGTGTATGGTATATTAAGTGGGCAAATGTAACATATTAAATTACCTTTTCTACGACTACGACTCTTTCTAACTCTCGTCCTCCTCTTTCCCCGTTGTGTCCTACTCTACCAACCTACCGTAGTAACTGAGGTACCTGTACTCAAACTCGTTTGAGACCCTTTATTACTTCCTGTCCCTTCGGACCGTACGACGTCAGGTACCCCCAGCGTTTCTCGGCCTGTACTACCTCGCTGACTTGTTGTTTTTACCAGAAATCGTGTATCTGTCTGTAGACGTTGGTAGTGATGTCAGTTAAAGTCTTGCGAAGTATTAGAGTCTTTCTTAGAGACATGGAAAATCGACAGTGGGAAATGGGAAGATATGGAGGGGCGGGATCCGTTTGTGATTAGACGAAAGTCAGGGACATCTAAACGGAGTAAAGTATATTTGTCTTATTATTTTATACACCGTAAAATAATAATTTATACATTCATACACGACAGAAGAACGTGAGTCGGATTATACAGTCCCAAGTAAGTACAACATGATTCATATTCGTGAAGTAAAGAAAAATTAACGGTTTATTATGAGGTGACATAACATACCCAGAGGGTGTAAAATCGGTAGGTAAATGGTCATCCATCTGTATCCTTAACAAAGGTAGAAACCCGACAGTACTTATTACGACGGTCACTTGTCAGTATACGATCAAGAAAACACCTTGTTCAAAAGTAGGAGATCCCATGTATGGATTCTCTCCTTCATGGTCCAGTATACATTCGTATTAACATACAAATTGGTAAACTGCTCGACGGTCTGATACAAGGTTTCACCGATAGAATACGAGGGTGTTCGTCGTATCGTCTCAAGGTCAAAGAGGTTCAAGAACGGTTATGACAGAAAAGTAGTGGCAGGATCACCTAAACTCCGTCATAGAGTAAACCTAAACCACACACGTAAAGAGACTACCGAGTACTACGACTCGTAGAAAAGTACACGAATAACTAATAAACATGGAGAAGAAACTTCTTTACAGAAAAGTCTAGAGAAAAGGTAAAAAATTAACCTAATAAACAATGGTTCAACATTCTCAAGAAGTTAAAATAATCCAATACATAATTATATAAAATACATCAATGTATAAGATTTATACATAATATTTTTATAAAAATACAAGATCCGTATTTTAAATCTCCATAGTTACAATTCTACACGACACGAATTAACGAATCAGGACAGACTGAGAAACGATGAGTAACCTGATATCGGTGGGTCCGAGGAAACAGGTACACTAAGAGGTCCGTCCTTATGACCTTACCCACAGTAAAGGAAGGTGTCCCCTAGAAGGTGTGGGTCCCTAGTTTGAACTCAGAGGGCACAGAGGGTGTAGTGTTCGTCGAAGACACATAAATCTAAAATTATAAAAGATCTATATATTTATAAAGACATAAGATCTATGTTTAGGAAATAGTCTTTATTTATGAAACGTTTATAAAAGAGAGTAAGACACGTAAGAAAAAAGTGAACGAACTATCATAAGAAACTTCGTGTTTTCAAAATTGAAAACTCCTTCGGGTTAACTAGATGACAAAAGAAAACAACGACTATGGTACATATTCTTAGGTCACAGTTTGGACTCTAGTACGTCTAAATGGAGATACCCAAGGAGATTTGCAACATATCAAAATCGAGAACTTAAATCCGGAAACTATGAAAACTGAGGTATAAATGCATACCAAACTACATTTCCAGGAGATAAGAAAACACACATCTCAACGAGGTCGTAGTAAACAACCTTTCTGACTAGAAAGGGGTAACTTACCAGAACCGTCGGACCAACTTTTCGTTGTCTAGTACCTGAGTTCCCGAATAAATACTTGAGAATCAAGACGAAGTGACTGGACACACAGACAGGCATACGGTCATGGTGTGACAGAACTAGTACCAACAAATGTCAAAATCATCATTGAAAACTTTAACTTTTCACACTCAGAAGGTTGAAACAAGAAAGAGTTCCACCAAAACCGAGAAGACCCAGGGAAAGTTGACATTTAAAATCGTAGTCGGACAGTCAAAGATGATTCTTCAGTAGGTCGTAAGACTATCCCTAACGTTACTTAGGCATAGTCTCCTAAGTAACTCCTCGTGACGGCAGAATTGTTATAATTCAGAAGGTTAAGTACTTTTATCCATCATAAAGGTAAATAAATGAAGTAAAGAAAGGCGTCACAAAAACACCAAACGTTTTATATTCGCAGTGTGAAGAAAACAATTTATATAAGGACTCACAAAATAAGACAAAACTACGACAATATTTATTTTGAAAATTTAAAGTAAAAGTCTAACAAGGAACTTTCATGTATCTTCAATATTATGAAAACGTATAACTAGAACTTAGGACTTTAGAACGACTTGAGTAAATGATCAAAGTTAATTATCAAAAAACAAAAAAAAAAATCACCTGAGGAATCCTAAAAGGTATATGTTCTAGTACAGTAAACTTTTATCGAAGGAAAGTTTAGACCTACGGAAAATAAAGAAAAGGAACGGCTTAACGAGATCGATCTTACAAATAATATCGTAATAAGTATTATTACTGATTTGGGATCACGTCACGACTTGTCTTTGCCATTCTCACCTGTCGGAACAGAACAAGGATTAGAATCCCCCTTTCGTAGGTCATAAAATGATAATTCTCACAACAATCGACAATTCAAAAAAAACATATAGTCTAACTCCTTTACGGGAAGATAAGGATCAAAAAACTCACACACACACACACACACAAAACAACATTTTCCCCAAACCTAAAAAAATTAAATAAAAAATTAATTTTCTATTAACGAAATGTCTTAAAAAAAAAAAAAGACAGTTTGGAGTTGGACTTAGTCGGTATCCATATGTATATAGGAGAGGGAGAACTTGGAGGGAGGGTAGAGGGAGGGGTAGGGTGGGGAGATCCAACCATGTTTCTGGGACAAACTCAAGGGACTCTGTATGTCGTTTAAGGGTAACCGATAGATAAAATGTATACCATTACACTCGAAGGTACAATGTGAGAGGTATGTAGAGTGGGAGAGGAGGGGAAGGGGGTACAGGTATTCAGACAAGATATACAGACAAAGAGGTAACGACGGGACGTTTATTTAAGAAACCATGATAGAAAGATCTAAGGTATATATATACGTAATCATATGCTATAAATAGAAAGAGAAAAACTGAATGAAGTGAGACATATTATCTGAGATCCAAGTAGGTGGAGAAATCTTGACTGAGTTTACACAAGGGAAAATACCGACTCATTATCAGGTGACATATACACATGGTGTTGAAGAAATAGGTGAGTAGATAGTCACCTGTAGATCCAACGAAGGTACAAGATCTATAACACTTATCACGACGTTACTTGTAACCCCATGTACACAGAAAAAGTCAAAACCAAAGGAGTCCCATATACGGATCCTCACCCTAACGACCCAGTATACCACCAAAATAAGGATCAAAAAATTCCTTAGAGGTATGACAGAAGGTATTCCCAAACCTAAAACAGTTTACGAAAAGGACATGGATTACTTTCCTAGTACTCTAAAAACAAAGAATAAGGTAATTATAACATATCATTACTGTAACTGACCAACAACCTTCAATTTAGTCAGAACGTAAGGACCTTGTGGGTGAGACAGTCCACGTATTAAGAAAATATCCATAACCCAAACGACCTTTAACTCGAAAAAAACGTAGGTGTAAGTATTTTTTATGACTGCACAAAAAGGAAACACTACAGAAACCAAAACCATAGGGCCATCGTGACCGAAGTATCTTACTTAACCCTTCAAAAAACGGAAAACAAGAAAATCTTTTTAAACACTCCTTAACCACAAGTAA
Source organism: Capra ibex (assembly GCA_006410555.1). NCBI lineage: Eukaryota > Metazoa > Chordata > Mammalia > Artiodactyla > Bovidae > Capra > Capra ibex. Next base: position 43,785,290 of record SJYO01048061.1, on the reverse strand, counting down.
GAAATCTATAGACCATCTTAAGTGAACAGAAGACCCGGACTCAAAAAGAAAGACCCGTCATAAAACTACTGACTAAGTTAGAGAAAAGAACATCCATATAAGTCAAATAAGTCAATATCCATATAAGAATATCCATATAAGTCAAACAGACAAAGAAAACTCAATCAAAGTCATCAAACAGAAAGATCCTTGGACAAATAAAGTAGACAATAGATTAAATAACCGTACGTTAATATAATAAGGAAGTATTAAGAAAAATAAAATCATCACAGCTATCATTATCGATGACAAAGAAAAGACTAGAATAACAAAAAGGAAGAGAAAAGAACCGAACAGACAGTTTTCCAAACAGTCAACACAAATAAAAAAGTTTCTTGATCGAAAACCTGAGTACTTAAAAAAAGACGCCCACAAAACCTGTACTGAATCACTGACTTGTTGCTCAAAGAAAGTGAATGACCAAAGATTAAAGTAAAGTGACATCAGCTTCTTGTATGAAACATAATAAAGATAGGAAAATTTAAATAACTTCAAACAGAATATCGGATCACATATCAAATAGGACCCCTGACAAGACACACGTAAACTCTTTTCACACATGGGACGACACTACCCAAGACACATACAGACAATTCAGATCAACCGATAGACACAACAAGTTCAAGAAATAAAGGACAAGTCGGTAGAGAGATCAACAATACAGGTAATAACTTTCATTCCATAACTTTAGAAGTAGATAATAACAACTTAAAAGATAAGAAGTTAGGACAGTCAAAAAGGAAGGACATAAAACCACGAGACGACGATCAACGTATATATAAATATTAATAACATAGAAGTAGTCAAGTCAAGTCGAGTCAGCGAGTCAGTACAGGCTGAGAAACGCTAGGGTACTTAGCGTCGTGCGGTCCGGAGGGGCAGGTAGTGGTTGAGGGTCTCAAGTGAGTCTGAGTACAGGTAGCTCAGTCACTACGGTGGATCGGTAGAGTAGAAGCCAGTAGGGGAAGAGGAGGACGGGGGTTAGGGAGGCTCGTAGTCTCAGAAAAGGTTACTCAGTTGAGAAGCGTACTCCACCGGTTTCATGACCTCGAAGTCGAAATTGTAGTAAGGAAGGTTTCTTTATAATAGAAGGACGACCTGAGATAGTAATAATGTTTGACGGGAGAAATAGAGATCATTACAAAAAACAAAACCAGATAAAATAGATTATAAATTGTTGACTTGTTGTTATCGATAAATAGATTATAATCATATCGATAAAGTCGAAAGAACACCAACGAGGTTTCGAGACAAAACTTAAGAGTTTTCGAAACCACCCGTTGATTTCAGTTTTCACACTACACTTTTGACAGTAAAGATCTATCCTAGGAAAAGTACCACAACCAATTAATGGAAGAATAGGCGAAGTGAAGTAGGAGTTATTTAATTTTAGTGTAGGAGGAACTTTTATTAATCCTCGGGAGTACTGGTCCTGAATTCTCAATTCCATTTACTTTACTTTCCTTTTCCTTTAGTTCTTTTTCAAATACTTTTAGTACCCTTACTTGTTCGTGAGCCTTTATTCTGCAAATGAGAACTCGAGGAGAAGTCAGACTTTTTGGGGGATTTTAGGAACCCGGTAAGTGAACAAGGTGTTAGGTATCTTCTCGAGGATCCATTACGGGAACCCTTTATCTCACCGTACTTCAGACGGTACGACCCTGGAGATACAGACACACGGAACTATACGGTCTCACTAATGTCTAAAGTTTTCCTTTTTGTGTAACTTTTTCCTCCATATTATGGTGGGACTCGTTCCCAGGGACAAACTAGAAGGGAACACGGGTTCAGACGGGCAACAGGACTTCCTACCGTCGGGTCGATGAGGTTGACCTACTCTTTTGGAGTAAGACACGGTCAAAGGACGAAACTCAAGATTCTCAAGTCTCTCCCCTCCCACCACACTGGAGGGACGGAGACCCACACCGGACTCAGGGACCACTGTCACACAGACGTGGTGCCCATGTGGTCGCCAGAGGCCTCGTCGAGAAGGAGTGAGAAAGTTGTTGGTCGGTGAAACCAGAGTCCTTTGGTGAGGTGCCGCGACCGACCCAAATCTTCAGTAAAAATTAAAACACTGCTACTGTTTACACAGGATACCCTCATCATTCACCAAAATGACCACTATAATTACCTCGGCACTGGAGAAGACATAGACACCAGTATGTTTTGTTTTTTACAAACATAATATTATACAGTCCGTTCAAGTAAGAATTGGGAAGGAACTTCGTTTAACGTCTCCTTTATATGACAATTAGTCGGACCTCTTATCACACACACATAGACATCCGTATTCAAGCAAACATTTGTATCACCTAAATATTACGGTGATAATTGACGCGATGTTTACCACACAAAACTTAATACGACCCTACCTGTGGTTAGTAACTTCAAGACTATAAAAAACTTGTCACCCGGGTCATGATTTTAACCGTAACTGAAAATTTCCGGTTATCTATACTTTTAGTCCACAAGCTCCCAAGGTCGCACTTGACTGCCGTTCTACTTTAAGTTTCCGTACAACGTAATCGACAAAAACAAAAGAACACCCTGACCGTAAGTAATCTGATTTTTACTGATGTGGTTCCAAATGACAAAGGAGTCCTTGTAAAATACGGTCACAGGAAACAACTTTTACCAACGAATTCCTCTGCCATTTAATTTACACTTCCTAAATGTTAAATCAAAGTACTTAATTTGGTAAAGGACCACAAACACAAATGGAACCCTGAGTGTTTCCTCTATTTTTATATCTGAGTGTCCTCCTTCCTTTCCTTAACTAGCTTAGGGTCATCAGGACGGACCTACAGGTCGAGTCGTCAAAATAAGTCCCCTCCTTAAAACACGACTATTCACTTAGAAACAGAGTCATATTAATTGAGAAGGAGAGATGTCTACGATGATGTGAGTGACTCGGAAGGATTATCTGTATATTGAAAATTACACTATCAATTACGGAGGAAGATCATATGACCTGTTTTGACTACATTTAGTGTACGTTTTAAATATCAAAAGGAGTTCATTTTTACGAAATCTGTAACTCTGAATGTACGTTGCTAAATTTTACAATAACATTTTAGTATGTAAGAGTAAGATCTTTTAGACTGTTTGTGTCTTCCCGAAAAGACCACTGAGTTACCATTTTTTTTAGACGGACGTTACGTTCTTTGTGTCCTCTGAGTCTAAGCTAGGGACCCACCCCTTCTAGGGGACCTCCTCCTTTACCGTTGGGTGAGGTCACAAGAACGGACCCTTTAGGGTACCTGTCTCCTCGGACCGTCCGATGTCAGGTACCCCAGTGTTTCTTTTATTATTGTTGAGTTATGAGTTTCCCTTAGTACCGAGTGTAAAATCACATAAACAAAACGGAAAAAAATAGGTAATATACTTATATTTACACATGAAAGACATCAAATCTAGAACTCATATTAAATAATAAAAGTATATCGGATTGGGGGGAAAGAGTTCAAGTCTAAAGAGTATTACTCTTTTAACTACCGATTGTGCGTGTGTAGACGGTCCATGGTAAGATTTGTAAAATATACACACTTAAGCACAGTGGGAACTCTATCCATAATGTCTACTCCCTACCATAACCACTTTACGAAGCCGGTGCACCGAGTCTGTCATTTCGCAGACAGATGTAACACTCTCTGGACCCAAGTTAGGGACCCAACCCTTCTAAGGGACCTCTTCCTTTACCGTTGGGTGAGGTCATGAGAACAGAACTTTTAGGGTACCTACCTCCTCGAACCACGTCCGACGATAGGTACCCCAGCGTTTCACAACCCGTACTGACTCACTGGTGAAAGAAGTGAAAGAAAGTGACGATCATTCCCGGTCTCGATCCTAAGTTTGGGACCGACACTTCACGAAAACACACACACACACACACACACACACCGGTGCGACGAGTAGAAAGGACCTGATCCTAAACTTGAACACGGGAGTCGTCGTCACTTTCATGCTCAGGATTGGTGACTGCACTTCACTTTCAGTCAGCACAGGCTCAGAAACACTGGGGTACCTGACAGGTCAGGCGCATTAAGACCTTATGACCTAACCCATCGACAAGGGAAGAGGTCACCTAGAAGGGTTGGGTCCCTGACTTGGGTCCAGAGGGCGTAACGTCCGTCTAAGAAATAGTCGACTCAGAGTTCCCTTCGGGTTCTTATGACCTTACCCAGTGATCAGTCGGGATTTAAGAGGATTGTCCATGCCAGAATTGGTGTTAGACAACAGGGGGAGTGAGGGGGTTGAGACTCGGAACAGGATTCCGACAGGGTTTCCGTGGGGGTGGGGTCGGGACTGGGAGCTACTCGTAGGAACAGACCCTTAAGGTCTGGCACACTGTAGTGTGTATGAACGGGGTCTCTTGACACTGTTAGTCGGACAGAGACTTTTTGTTAACGGTTGTTGTCACGAAGGATACTGTTCCCTCGTCCGAGACTACTCCCCTCCACCCCGTCCCTTCCTAGGGACCTGACCTCGAGTCCTCTTCTTTGACCGGAGACCCCAAAGACAAGTGTCACTCTGTTGAGAGACGTGGACAAGTGCGGAGAGAGAAGAGTAGACATTTTACTGTCCCAACCTCTCATCAAGCAATTGGCCGAGTAAGTAAGTAAAGTATACTCCGTCTCTACTTATGGCAGACAGAGGAGAGGATTCTTCATTAGTAGGGTGCACATGGGTCCCTTCAGCACACAATCCACGATATTGTCCTCTCAAGACCCCGACGACCGTTTCGGGGACTCCACCTGACCCTACCCTTCGTCCTTCCCGACCGGGTCCTTCCGAAGGGTCCTCTGGTCCTCCTTAACAAGTCCCCAAAGTCTAGTAGGTTCTACCCGATATAACTAGCTCAGGGAGATCCCAGGAGAGACCACATACAGTGTGTGGCGGTGGAAGTCGCCCGATGTCGTTCCAGGGAAAAAACCACCACCACCTCACACACACACACACACACACACACACGCGCACACGCACGCGCACACAATTTTGATGTCTTGTGTAACATCTGTGAGCTCCACCGCCGTCCGGGCACGGGGGACTTCGGACATCCCTCGGGGGCAAACGGAGAGGAATGGAAGACTCCCCCCGACCGCTGGGAGGTACCGGGACTGGAGTTGACGCAACGAGGCAGAGACGAAACAGAGGCACACTAAGAGGGACCCACAGAGAGGAGTGTGCCGGTAGTAGAATATACCTGCGGTCCGGATAACCTGATCCCGGGGTGGATGAATTGACTTCATTGAGATAACCGTCACTGAGACTGGGACCACTCCAACGTAAGACGTCACGACCCCAATCTTGTATAGTAAACGTACCCGCCCCGCCCCGCGGCGTCCCCCTCTGTGTCAAGTATTGTTGCAGACGTCGGGGGTCAGTCAGGCCCGCCGGTCCCGGGGGTAGCACGGGCACTAAAAAGAGGTAAGAGACAAGTCGTAGGTCCTAATAAGACTTGCCGCTCGTCTACCCCGGGGCCCCTCTCAGACGTGTCCCGAAGAAAGGTAGACCCGTCCCTCCCGACCCAGGTCCCCCTCTTCAATTCTCGTCGCGAAGGACTTCTCTAGCGACAGTCCCCTAAGGTTCCCGTTCCACCTGATGCTCTCACAAAGACTTTCTTACAAGTCAGGACAGGGACGTCCTTGACGTCCCTTCGGGTCGTTCACCAAACTCAAGAAGACTGGAGACTCCACCTGTTTTCCGACAGCTGACCTTTTTTTTTTAGTATTACACTCTCAGTACTCAATTCAAAATGACCCCCGTTTTACTCCTGATATCGAACCCTCTGTCGTAGAGTCTATCGAAACTCTTTGACGAGGTTTCTCCGTCCTCTCCCCACCCCTTCCAGTTGTATATACACTAAAACCACTTCCCATTCATGCACGTTAGTTCGTATATAATAAAAAAACGTCTTCTAAAGACGAACAGAACTCCTCGTCTACAGTGGTCCTTCCTAAAAATCACGAAAAAAATCTATACTCCTCTACGTTCTTAACCCGAGTATTTCAGTAGAGGACTCGTATCGATTGATAGACTTCTGACTGAGCCGGGTAAAAAGGGCCTCGTGGAGTAAGGACGATAGGTGGGACTCGAGGGAAGTCTCCCACAACTTCCAGTCGGGACGTCTCCGTGGACTAAATTGGGAACATCTCCATTTTCCGTTCCGGCTAAACATCAACTGACACGGTACGAAAATTTCCGCCAGAGAACCCCTAGTCCATTTCGGGAAAGGTCCAGAGAAGCGCGCGTGAGCGCACACGAAACGACAAGCATCAGCACGTCACGCCCGATTTCTTGACCTGTGTTCACGAACACTTTATGTCCGTCTCAAGTGGGACGAAGAGGACGGAAGGGGGATGGGGGAGGGGACTTCATCAAGTCTGGAAGAGTAAAATGAACAGCCGGAAATTCGACGTCTTTCGACACCTCCGTACAAAGACAGTAAGTTTACCTTTAGGAGAGAGGTTGGACTGTGGAACCAGGGGGTGAGAGGCGACAGTAAACACGAGGATTCTGACGGCCTGGACGCGTGGGTGGGGGAGACTGAAGACTGTTTTCGAGTCCTCCCGCGAAGGACTCCGGGAAACGTTTCGACACCCTTCCGCAAATACGTCTTATAAGTGGAATGAGAGTGAGCCGTGAAAATTCCGAAAAAGAGACTTACTGGATTTGTGAGGAGTGGGGTAGTGGGTCCAGTGTTAAACGTTTCATCCCTGACCCGGAGCCCCCAGACGACTAACCTCCTTATTCCTTAAGCCAAAGGAATCTCTTCGTAAGACATAGACCCGTCTTTGCGTCTCCCGGCCCACTCTCTCTTCTTATACCTACATACCCGCAATGTACTTACCTTTCCACATACCACCAGGGGTGCAGCGGAGCGGTCGAAGTCACAGACCCACAAGTAGTATGTCAGTAAATATACACACACAAAAGTAAAAGAAGAGTAAGTCTAGGTCCATCTGGAAAGCATCTGTGCGTGTCACTTTAGGGATTCCAATATTTATACTGGCTTCCCTTCTTCCACCAGTAGGGGACGGCCCAGAGCAGAGGGTCGTAGTTACAATGAAATTTTTTCCATTTTGAAGAGAGTGGACCAGAAATGGCGTTCACTCGTCTTACATAACACTCAATAAAAGACAGAGACCTTATCAAACGACTGTATGAAAAGATATTGTCGAAAAATGAGGCTTCAGACTCACGATCTACAATATGGGTACACACATAAATTTACCTTATTCTCCTATTACAAGACCCGTATTTAGATACACTTAGTGTCTTCTTGGTTTTAGTACTTTTAAAAATACGCAACGGCGTTTAAATTTGCAGACATTTACAGTCTTTTTGGTTAAGATACCGCATATGTTTAATTAATAGGTCTAAAACCGACTTCCGTCTTGACGGTCCGTCCTATGGACGGAGAGGTCCGTAGACTCTTGACAACGAAACCAGACTCAACCCTTAAGGGACTATTGTTTTCCGAATAGAAAACGGCTCGTAGATTTGAATTGGAGAATCCCCTTTATTTTTTGATAATTCACTCCCAAAAGAAGTATAATACAACATTTAACATGCACTTCTCTTCCTTTTACTAAAGTTCATTTTAGATTATTTCTGTTTTTAGAGATTTTACACGGTTCGGTTCATAAAGTCGAGCAATGAAGTCCCCATCACGATTCAGACTCTTAATCTATTTTTGAGGGGTTTACCTTTTGACGTCACTTAGGACCCACGAATCTCGAATCCTTTTTACTTGTGACAGATTCCGTAGAGGACCGTGACGGGTAGCGTACCTCCAACCCTGAGTCCACCACTGCCATCAGCTTAACCTTCTTAGGTCTCACTAAAAGTCATAGTGGATAACCGGGACTTAGGACTTTACACTATTCCATAGAGGGACAGAAGTACGGAACGTAAGTGAGGGGATGTACCACCTCAATGTAGAAGTTATGTCAGGTAATCACTGTCCGGTTCCGAAGGTAGTGTCACCCACGATAACGGTCCTTTATATTTTAGCACCGTCTGCTCCTTCTTTGGGGTCCCCTCAGTTTGAGCCAGCCACCTTCTTTTTTGACTCCAAGGGTCCCTCACTCCCCGAAAACCCCGGTGTACCTCGTAAAATCGGGTACAAGGCAGAAGACGAAGGTCCGAGAAGGTAGGAAACGACTACCAAAACAAACGCATCCTCCTCCTGGTCTCACCAAGTCTCGTCTCCGACCCTAGTATGTCGGACCTAAGAAGGAGGGGAGGGACAGGTGAATGGACGGTCTATCTACCCGTTCAATACTCTGAAGGGAGGTGTCGTCACAGGAGTGACCTCTCTACCCTCTCAATGTCCTCATGGGGAAGTGGACTGACAGTCCTTCCGATACACTCCACGAACCTTCTGTGAATCCTGGAACGGACCGTGTCCGTTCGGGTAAGTGTCCAATGATAGGCACAATGTATAGATTGTCAAATTACGGGCCATTAGTTACATAATAGTTCACTACAAAAGTTCTCGGACCGTAATGAGGGGAATCAGGTTCTACTATTAACGAGACACTACTTATACCTCGTTTGGTACCCCTATACTTTGAAGAGCAAAGTACATTCGGGGAACGGAAGACCGGGATTACGTCCAACGAACAGACAGACTCCTTAAAAGGGTTTAAGAGTGGACGTTCGTAAAGCCCTTCCTTTCGAAGAAAAGAGACAAAAGGGTGGGTCGAGATACTATGTTTTCTTTTCGCTCACTCTCTTCGTATTTTAAGATTGTTCCTAAAACCACATAGTATATATGTATAGGTTTTATAAGATTGATAATTTTTAATGTATATATACGACTGTACTGTAATGGTACTCCAGAAAGGGAAGGAGAAGAGAAGGGCAGGGAGAAAAAGATTAAAGGACGGGGAAGGGAGAGCAAAAAGGGGTCGGACGAAGTCATCTTGGGACCAGTCAACCACTGTCGAGGGACACGGGACGAGAGAACGTTCCGACGGGTAGAAGGACGGAGAAATCCTGTGTATGTCGCTAACGGTGTCGACTGCCCGAGACATCCGAAAACGACAACATCGAGAACAGTCGATCTGTATTTCACCGAGACAGTTACCTGACGTTGATCACCGTCGGCACCTATCTGCCCTCATTCTTTGTGTGAAGTCTCCTTGTGACTTACATAAAAAACCACCACGTCTCTTTCAGGTAGTCGGTTGGAAAGAAAATCTAAGTCGTGTATGAACAAAAGAGCACAAAAATTTCGTAAAGAGTACAAAAGTTCGTAACTATCTAAAGTTAGGGCCAACATTTAAAAAGACTCTAAAAGGAAAATTATCAAACGTGGTTCAATCTTTTCTTCCAAGAAAGAGGAGGGGTGGCAGGGTTAGGGGGACGGTCCCTCACGTCTCGTAAGGGTTCAAATGTTCATCGGAGGATTACATGATTTTGCACTTTACGTGGGAAATTAACGAAAGTCAAGAAGCATTTGTCCTACGTCAAGTAGAGTTTGGGTGCAGTCCGAGACCCCTGCGTGTGGTCCCACCTGTATGTGAGTGACCCTCTCCGTCGATCACGAAAACTTTGTCTTTAGAGACGGTAGTCCAGTGTGTAGGGTCAGGCTAAGCAAGGAAGGTGTTCGTCCTAAGAACACCTAGCTACCTATCTCACCACATTCCACCACACATGAAAATTTTTCTTCTGTCTCTTCTGAACTCGAAGAAATACCGTCAATCACGACGACAACCACGACGACGATTCAGTGAAGTCAGCACAGGCTGAGACACGTTGGGGTATCTACCGTCAGGTGGTCCGAGGAGGCAGGTACCCCAAAAGTCCGTTCTCATGACCTCATCCCTCGATAACGGAAGAGGTCAATTACGACACTTAGAAATATTAGACAACACTCTTCCACTAGACTAGGGGGACGGAAAAGGTTGACCCCTATTTATTATTATCAGTAGTCTGGTAACGGAGACTTTAACCGACTGTTAGACCGTAGTCCCTTAAACCGAGACGACGAGACACTTCGACCTCTTCCGTTATCGTGGGGTGAGGTCATGAGAACGGACTTTTGGGGTACCTGCCTCCTCGGACTATCCGACGTCAGGCACCCCAGAGATCCTTATCCTGTGCTGACTCGCTAAAGTGAAAGTGAAAAGTGAAAGTACGTAACCTCTTCCTTTACCGTTGGGTGAGGTCATAAGAACGGACCTTTTAGGGTCCCTACCCCCTCGGACCAACCGACGGTAGATACCCCAGCGTGTCTCAGCCTGTGTTGACTTCGCTGTCTCGTCGTCGTCGTCGAGACACCTCGTCACTGGGAAATGAGTTTCATCTCCGAAATCTAATTGAGAGACCACACGTCCTTTTCCGTAATCCCCCCTTAGTTTACCACCCAAGAAAAGGAGACAAACCTGAGCGACAAATCGTCAGGAAAATCCTTAAGCGCTCGTACAGTAAGGGCTGACAGAGACCGGAGTGTAGGAAAGAGCCGAGAGAAACGAGAGTCCTCGACGTCGTAGACCCTCAACGGCAGGGGCCACGTCTCAGTCATGGGAGTCAAAGGGGTCTCACTATTATTGGGGTTACTCACGGTTCAACTACGACACTCAGGACCGCCTGGTGGCTACTACGTGTCAGGAAAATTCTATCGGTCGAGGAATTATTTAGTGCGTTTTACTCTACTGTTCCAAACCGAACAACTCTCGAGGACCACTACTCTGGTTCTTCTATTGGTCCGTCGGGATCACCTTTTTTTAAGGATTAAGTAAAAGGATAACTCGTAGTCCGGTCAAACAATGTCTCTGAGGGTCTCCGAACTTCTCTGTGTCCCAGGACGATCTTAAGACTGTTTGCTATTGATCCATACGGGATCCACCCACGTCGAACGACGATTCTGATTATTGTTTAATACAACAACTGTTATTAAATAGTACCAATTACATAGTAAACAATGTACGTTTCTTTTAATTTCTTGGTATATACCGTTGGACCTCAAAGATGGACGTGATAAGAGTAAACTCTATTTTGAATATAAAGTTTTTAATGTTTGATACTCACTTCGAGAGTGGTATCGTGATTATGCTAAAACACTTGTGTGTAAAGAAGGAAAAGGTCAAAGGTAGACTATGAGACTAGCGGCTACCTTTTTCTTATTAGACCCTGTCATCCTCCCCAAAATATTATGTATTTCGTAGGATGTCTCTTCACCCCGAAAACTGGACGCTCTGCTGTCACTTGCCTATAAACATGTTCAATTTGATAGAGTATTAAGCCGTTTCATTCACTACAAGGCCTTCGTATTTGTATGCGGCCCTACGAGTTCCCAAATAGACGAATTACTTTGCAACTAAAAAAACAACAACAAAATTGTACTGAATAATACGAACGTCGGTTGTATTAGTGTCTACAGACCTATTCGTGTGGTTCGGGTCAGTTTGATGACTCTCCGGTATCCGAGTGGGAGTTGACGTGTCGATGGTGGGGTGACTTGTGTTCTCAACGCTACTGGACCTCTATGGGACCTCTTCACTCACTGGAGGAAAAGATAAAGAAAATATCCTGTCATAAAGACAAAACGTTCACTCTACGATTTGACTCAAAAACTTCACTCCCTCTTTTTCGTCTTATAAGACTACGGAGACCGTCTCAGTTATTTCCTCGAAACCCAAACCAAGCCCACGAAGAGAAGGGACTGCACAACACTCATACTAGACGTCTCTATGGCAGAAAACTACAGACCTCCAAAACAAACCTTCACACATCCGACCATAAAGATAACGTGCTAAGACCCACCTTTTCCCTTAACAAAGTAGGAACCTTTGCTCAGAGATCCTAAATCTCTACTCTGTCTTTAAATAGTGTTGCACGGTCCGTCCCCGATAGAAAACATTGTTGTTGTCGTTTTTCAAAAAACAGCCGCGTAATTAACTTCTCTGGCCGTCTGTCCGTCCGTGGACTAACCTCGTACAAACCCTTTCTATTACATTGAGTCGGTGGCTTATAAGGCAAACAGTTCCCTGTTTCCTCACTAAGACAGAAAGTCTTTTTACTTTTCTTACTTCGGACTCAACCCGAGGGAACAAGTTTAATTTGTAGGAACGTTTGTTAGAAACAAAATTTATACATATGTCCCCCTTAGAGACTATTTGACAACTCTTAGCAGGCTGTCACTCAGGTCGTGGTAAAAAATACACAGACTAGGGTCCAAGTCTAGGGTCCATTTGGCAACCAATGTAGTAAGTCCACCGGATCAGTGTTTTAATCGAATACTAATTAAATACATATGTAATGTATCTACATAATCTACCGCACACATCTTAATTCCACTCACGCCGTCAGGGGTCGGTGACAAAATAAATTAACTCCATGTCGACTCAATGTTGCAATCAAATCGAAGTCCATACGTTGTATCACTATGTCTTAAAAATATCTAATACGACAGAAATGTCAATAATGTTTTATGACCCGATATAAGGGACACTACATGTTATAAGTATGAAGAACGATCCTTTTGTCTTATTTGACCGTTTTCCATGGTGTTTCTGGGGTATCCCTGTATAAGTTCTGAGCAGTCAGTATTCCATAAAAGATCTTTTACCAACTTTATTCTAACGATGTTGAACACCGTTATACAAGACCCAAAACGATCTTCGGTATATAAGAATTATGCACATTCCTTCCTTCCTTAAAAAATAGGAAAATCACAACGACGACATTCTGATACCACTACGTAGACAACTTACAGGTAATGAAACTTTCACCGGGACAAGTTATCTGGAAAGACACTACCTTCACCAGATCATGTAAGGTGCAGTGCTGTATGAGGATTATCGGACCCCTTACACCAAACACCCTGATTTCTAGATTCAACAATTGGACCAAAGTAAAACTGAATTTATCGGACACCGACGACTGTTCTGACAACATTTTGGGTCTCTGTCAAAATCCTATGGTTCCGTCTTTGTTACTTCTACAATGGTGTACACCTTTCTTCTCGTCGTTGGTCGTGTTTTAAAGACTAGATCTTAGCATAGAACGGTAAACCTACAGGATAGAGAAAGTCAAGTCAAGTCAGTGAGTCAGCACAGGCTGAGAAACGCTGGGGTACTTAGCGTCGTGTGGTCCGGAGGGACAGGTAGTGGTTGAGGACCTCAAGTGAGTCTGAGTGCAGGTAACTCAGTCACTACGGTAGGTCGCTAGAGTAGGAGACAGCAGGGGAAGAGGAGGACGGGGGTTAGGGAGGGTCGTAGTCTCAGAAAAGGTTACTCAGTTGAGAAGCGTACTCCACCGGTTTCATGACCTCAAAGTCGAAATCGTAGTAAGGAAGGTTTCTTTAGGGTCCTGGCTAGAGGAAATCTTACCTGACCAACCTAGAGGAACGTCAGGTTCCCTGAGAGTTCTCAGAAGAGGTTGTGGTGTCAAGTTTTCGTAGTTAAGAAGCCACGAGTCGGAAGAAGTGTCAGGTTGAGAGTGTAGGTATGTACTGGTGTCCTTTTTGGTATCGGAACTGATCTACCTGGAATCAGCCGTTTCATTACAGAGAGGAATCAGAAGAAAATTGGACCTGATCAGGGAGCCATAAAAATAGAGAGAACAACACAACTAAAAATTTCCTGGGGAAGCGAGAGAAGGAGAGAAGGAACTTCACTTCAACGAGTTAGCATAGACTGAGACACTGGGGTACCTGACATCAGGTGGTCCGAGGAGACAGGAACCCTAAAAGGTCCGTTCTTATGACCTCACCCAACGGTAAAGGTAGAGGTCCCCTAGAAGGGCTGAGTCCCTAGCTTGGGCTCAAAGAACATGACGTCCGTCTGAGAAATGGTAGACTCGGTGGTCCTTTCGGGAGGGAAGGAATTTTATGTCGTCAATAAAACATCTTATGGGTAATAAACCCCCAAAAAGACCAGAAAAAAGATTAATAATCTGAGTCCGGTACATGAAACCCGTCCACACGTTATCTTCACTACAACACAGGAAGGGTTACAGTATCGACCGCCATGTACTACGGTAGAACCAGGGTACCAATTCCACCATAAACGGTATAAAGAAGTACCATTTCATCCTTTTAAAAAACTCTGATACTTTTGTAGGGTAAAAAATTAGTATAAAAATGGTGGATAACTACGACTTCCCTCTTCCCTCTTCATTATAGTTGTGCTTATCTTAACGACTTCCAGGGAGTCAGACCGTGCATCCCTGGTTAAGAGAATAAAAACTACCGTTACTGACTGTAGAAGAGACACCAACGACGGTTTTTCCCTCTGTTAACAAATTGCATAGACACGGTTGTCCATCCATCTTAAATAGGTCGTACCGTGTCTCCCTCTCGATTCCAGTTCTGGGTCTCTGATCAGACCGGTTGAAGGTCTCAGGAAAAGGTACGGAGGAGTGCCCCTGTTTGACTCTCCTCCTTTATTGTATAATACACAATATTTTACATTACGAACTTTTTTTTTTATTCTTTTTCTTTCCTCGTTTGTTACTTTCCTTTTCTGTGACACTGGAGTAGAAGCGTTTTGGCCCTCACCTAGTAACACCGGTCCCATGTCACGACTCGGGCTCCGGACGTTTGTACCCTGGCTGGGGTGGGGAGCTGACAACCGATTTTGAACGGTTCCCGAAACGTCCAGGGGTCTGGGTAAAGTACTCCGAATCGTCTTTAACCGTTCGGAACGAGTTTATCACTTTATTACTTTGTACCTAGTAATTTGGGATTATCCACATCGGTCCTAAGTAGTAGAAAGTAAAGATCTTCCTTCCTTTTTTTGGGGTTTTTTTGGAGTTTGTACCACTAAATAATCCTCTTTCGGACGGTACTCAGGTGTATGATTTCTGTCAGTAACGGACACAAACACAGGCTACAGTGACGGATACCTTGTCCAATGACGCATCTCTCCACGATCTCCCTTCTTAGTCTAAACATGAGTCTTCTGGGTTCAAGGGTCCGATGAGACCAGTCACAAAACTACGAAACTAAAGAAATAGGCGTTTTTCCGTTATTGGAGTGGTTAGAGTGACCGAACAACGTTCCTTGACAATTCTATCACATGTACTCTTTCAGGTAAACTTCTTGGACTTCACGACTTAGTCCCGCGATACCGTGCACAATCTTTGTACAGATCTGTCTCGACACCAAGACTCGTCGAACGAGACTCACCCAAACGGAGAATAGTCTTTTAATGTCTAACATCCTTAGTAAAATCTTTACGATATTGAGATGTGCGTTGGGTACTGATGAAGATGTAGACAATATGTAAAAGAAAGATCCATTTATTCTCTCGGTCATATTCCGTCGCGTAGCTGGTTGCGTCAGGGGTGTTATTACATAAGATGTCATAGGAGCAATAACTGTTTCACGTCTTCCTTCTGGTTCCCGAAATGTGAACAGTACACTCTTCGCCCGATAGTGAGTTCAGACAATTGCGGAGCCACGTATATATACCATTCGTTGGGAAGCGACGAAAGATCAGTGACGTCTAAACCCCATCCCCCTTCATGTCAAGATATTTAGTACATTTAAAAGAAAACCTTTCCTCCATCGGACAGTACTTTTTTATGTTGAAATAGAGGGAAGTGGGGGACGGGTTCACGTTTAGTGTAATTCACAAGAAGTTGACATTATGAAAACGTGACTCAGTTCATAGAAAGGGAGTGTTTAAATAACACCTATTATTTAGTCAATCTAGTATAATCTTAGATATTTCAATAAACAAATCACAACGTGACCCGAGGGGACCACCGAGTCCGTCATTTCTTAGACGGACGTTAAGTCCTCTGGGTTCAAGTTAGGGACCCAGTCCTTCTAGTGGACCTCTTCCCTTATCGTTGGGAAAGGCTATAAGAACGGACCTCTTAGGGTACCTCTCTCCTCGGACCGCCCGACGTCAGGTACATAACGTCAGGTACCCCAACGTTTCTCGACCTGTGTTGACTCACTGAAAGTGAAGTGAAATGTACTTGTTTTGTCTTTTTATGTTAGTAAATATGGAAATTGAAGACCTTCTTTAAAGACTTTAGTATGACTAAACCTCTTTTTATGCGGTACTATTTAATGAATCTTGTCTACAGGAAAATAGGGACTAAAATAAGGGTACTTTAGGACTATAATAACAAATTAAGGTCATCCGTTTAAGACAGTTCTTTTATGAAATTGGAGAAGTCTTCAGAATTTTTGGATTAAAATAAAGACGGTAACTTTTCTATTGGAACATTCCTCGTCTTCGACCTCCTGTCAAGATGGTTACGGAAACTATAAGAAAACTGAACGAGGTCAACTACAAAATATAGTTTAATCAACAAGATCTCGTGTATCTTGTTGAAAGAGGGTGCCGTGAGTATAACCGGCCCAACAAAAAAAAAATCTTCATTGAAATATACAAAAACAATATTATATCTACACATTCCACATAGACAACGGGACGGTGACCCGAAAATACAGGGTCCCTGGTAAACTAAAACGTTTATAAAGTGAACAAACCCATGAAGATTTATCAAAATAAGTGACTAGTCATGAACTCGTACACGCAATCAACGAGTCAACACAGACTGAGAAACACTGGGGTATCTGACATCGGGTGGTCCGAGGAGACAGGTACCCTAAAGAGTCCGTTCTTATGACTTCACCCAACGGTAAAGAAAGAGGTCTCCTAGAAGGGTTGAGTCCCTAGTTTGGGTCCAGAGGGTCTATCATCCGTCGAAGAAATGGTAGACTCGGTGGTCATTAAGTCAAGGTAAAGGAGGGACCGACGTGGGAGGAACTTACCCCAAAACCAAGCCAAAACAAATGTCTATTAGAAAAGATTACCTAAAGAGAGAAGAAAGCTTCTGTTCCGTAAGTAGTGACACTCCGGAGTTGTCGTCGCCCACAAACTCCAACATCGACCGTTCGCCAGAATGGCCGAGAGGCACTCTCACTTCCGCAAGGGGCGAGGTCTTCAACGGACCATCCTAGTGTCAGTGCAAGGAACGTCGAATTCTGTACGAAACAGTCATCCTTCTACGTCCTCGGAACTCTCTGAACTTAAGGACTTTTCTTTGTTATATGGAAAGGGTCTGTTGTCACCTTCTGATCCCAGACCCGACTAAAGATCCGAGCCTCACCTCACTCACCCTTCCCGACTACCCCTCCTGTTTATTACATTGTCCTGCCTCGCTCCCAATCCCACAAAACTCACGAGTACCGCCAAATCAGTAAGTGAGAGTCGCTGATTTAAAGACGGAGAGATTTGGAAGGATACTACAGTTGGAGGAGACTTACCTCATACAACTCGTTGCTAATCCTTCCTAGAACTCCTACATTGTACGAGATAATTGGGACTTCTTCACCCGGGAACACTACTCCTATTATTAAGAGAATATTAGCCTTTTATTAAGAAAATCCATGTCGGCCCGACTTTCAAGGTCAGAACAAAATTTTACTTTGCAATTATCTCTGTTCTGACTAAACCACCGTCCCCACGTGGGTACCGGGATGAACTTGATTAATTTTCCAAAAGACCGACCTTCAAACGTATAAGTCTTTACTAAATTCGTTGAAAAAAAAAAAATTACGCTCGGGTTGTGGACTACATTTTGTTACATTAGACAACTATTAGACGTTAGTAAAACACTTTAGTAAAGATTTACGGTCCTAGAAACCGGGTTCGGTAACGTAAGGTTTCTCATATCATGTGTTGACTAATCCTTTTGTTGGGTGTGTTATATCTTAGAGTTGGTCTCGAACAAAACGAAAGTTATAGTTTACCCACATCGTAAAATCAAAAGGAGACGTAGCAATTATCCCGTAATTTCTCTTTTACTCTGAAACACGATACAGGGAAGAACAGCAACGTCATCTTCTCTCCAAAACAAAGTATTATAAAATTTTCAAATTATCAATTAAAGGATACTTACACACAATAAGGTTATCTTTATATGTGAGGTGAGATCCTTCATGTATCAGGAGACAAGTTGTGACGATTAAAGAGGTCATCGATTCATCGTTTCTGGATTTTGTTTGTTTGTTTGTTTGGGTTAAAACTTTCATTACTGAACAAGTATTCTTTATTAAATTTCATTATGATTTTACCCTAAATATTAGTGTCGTTTTACGCACCAAATTTTACTGTGTAAAACGACGAAACCTTTACTCTGGATGACCCTTAATCTTAAACAAACGTACGGACACTTGGTTACGGTAACGATTGTCATGTCGAAGTACGTCTTGTGTCATTTAAGGATGAACAACAAACCAGTGAGTCAGTATAGACTGAGACACTGGGGTACCTGACATCGGGTGGTCGAAGGAGACAGGTACCCTAAGGGGTCCGTTCTTACGACCTCACCCAACGGTAAAGGAAGAGGTCCCCTAGAAGGGCTGGGTCCCTAGTTTGGACGTAGAGGACGTGACTGTCCGTCTAAGAAATGGTGACTCGGTGGTCCCTTCGGGTACTTTTTACGGGCGACTTTCTTGACACGGTGAATTACCTTAGTGTCTCAAAATGTCAATGCTCTAGAAACTCTTTGAACCTCTTTGACTCTTAGTTACTGAATCAGTTCAAGTGCCGTATGTCACCGTCTCGGCCCCACTCGGAAGATCGGACTGAGAGCAAAGACATACATTAACTCACTATAGATCCGTAACTCAGACAGAAATTTCAAATTTTTTTTAATAAAAATTCAAATATGGAAAACAAACACTCAAAACACGGAATTAGAAAGGGTCTCCTTTCTTGGAACTATTAGAACTAAAGTGATATCGAATACTTTCCCTGTTGACCACACTGGTAAATATATTGATTATTCTTGAGGTGTACTCCGGTGTTACCCTTTCAGATAAAAACAAAAATAGACCTCTTCACTAGATCAACTAGACTGAATGTTACTGGGAACATAACGCTACCTCGGAGTACCTCTTGAGACTTTTTTGAAGAGTCTACCTTAGTCGGACACGAAGACCCAATTATGAATTCAGTGTCATCGTTCGTCGTAGGTACACCCATGTAATTTAGTAGCGAACAGAAAGAAGGGAGTCGAATGAAGAAGGAGAAACGGTTAGTTGTTTCGTCACGAAGGGCTAGATTTTAAGGGGGTGACCCGAAATGATTCAGTCACAGATTTACAAAATTCACCGACAACTCCTTAGGTCCCGAGATCTACAGATTTGACCTCGAGTGTAGGAATGTACCGTTACAATTGCACAATAGATTCTCCACCATACTTTATCGAATGACTAGGACACGAATTGGTGTCCAATTTTCTACCCAGTGACCGGTGACTCTTCAGACGGGCGATAGACTAAACACCGATAAGTAACTAATAGTTTCTACACTGAGGGCTTCTACGTCCCCTGATGTGTTAGAACGACCCACATTTCGTCCGCTTATACAAGTTTTTGAAGTGACAGTGAGACTAGCAGTTACCATTCAAGTGGCAAGTTTGAAAAGTTTGAAAGAAAACCAAGACCACCTCCACTTTAATCACTGTTAAACACAGTTTTCGGTCATTTATTTTATCTATTACTTATTCTTGGACGACAGATATTATCCCTTGGGATAAACCACGAGACACGACTGGATTTACCCTTCCTTTAGGTCTTTTCCCCCCTATATATATATATATATATATATGTATATCGACTAAGTGAAACGACATGTCATCTTTGATTGTATTGTAATATTTCGTTGACATGAGATTATTAACTAAAAATTTCAGTCATATTGTTTCTTTTAAATTTTAAAAAGCTAACAAAATTTTTGGTGATACGGGGGTAGGGTTGATAAAGCACCAACGAAGAATAGAGTGCTTCGTTACACTAAAAAAAAAATTAGTAACACTAGTCTTGCATGCATGGTACCTTAGTTTTGTGTAGATAACGAAAAGTTAACTGTAATTCTACTGTCAGTGTGTCCAAACCAAAAGTAGGTGCAAACAGAGGAACTGTAATTTCGGTCGCTCTTGCACCAGGAGCCACAACACCAGGTCAGCAATCTGGTCAAGAGGTGGAGACAGGACAAGAGAGGAAAGTCACTTTGGGGTCTAAATGCTTTTCCGACATAGTAGTAAGGGCCTAGGCTAGAACATGGGTGACCCGTCGTCTGTCTAGGACTGGACGTGGCAAATGCCTCAGGGGTACGGACAATAGTGCACCAAGACCGTGGGGACATGGGTATTAGTGAGGTTGCGTTCCATCCGTGTCAAACAAAGAGTTTACTGAAAGCTTACGAGAAGTTGTAGACCTGAGGTCCCAGAAAGTGCCGGTGTCTACCCTCAACCGTGAACCCTACACGCCAGGTGTCGTCCGTTCCAAAGGGGACGGGATCCTTTTCCATCCGTCAGATGGATGCGAAGAAGGAATGGTACCGATTGGTACAGTATTAAGATTATCAAGATCTGACCCTCGTGTCCCTGTTTTACTCCCAGGGGGCGACTCGGTGAGAAACCTTGAGCACAACCTTGAGGGTAGAGAACAAAAGGTTGGCCCGTGGGGGTCTAAAGCCGAGATAGTGATATAGTCAATGACCAGGGGGGCAAATCGTGAGGTTTTTGTAGCTCGTACTGTAGTCTAGAAGGGTGGTGACCACTAGTAACGGAACGGATCCGAGACACACACGAGAATGTGAACAACCTCACTGGAAGGTGCACGAAAGACGGGGGACTCTCCAGGTAGAAATAGAAGGGTCCGAGTAGTCACCCCAGTCGAAGAGGTGTTTGGAAGGACTGAAAGAGTCTGAGAAAGGAGGGAGGAGTCGTACTTGTCGGGAAACGACTGTGGTGACAATGTAGTGTTCCACACCCATGTGAACAGAAGAGACTCGATACTCGACTAAGTCGTAGGACAGACTTATGTGTCTACGAGCCCCACACAAACGTCACAAAGGAACGAAGGACGACTACTGGCTCGGGACAAACGACAAAAGGTAATGATAAATCGGATCTCCTAACTATGGACTATCAAGTACCCTCGTTTAAACTTCCATGTGATTATCTTAACTACCCACGTTATCAGTCTATCATCACTCTGACGAGTTGTTAATCGTAATCCGGTTTTACAAAGGAAATAACGAAAAGCAGGGTGACATCTCACCAACCCTCTCAACGATAATAAAAAAAATTAATCGAACTATTTATTTGTGTTATATTAAGATCGTACTTGTCTTCTCCGATAAACCAAAAGATCTATGAAGGACGTTAAAGTCGGACAGAAGTAGAGCACAAAGTTAGAAAATTCCGTATAATAGGACTAACACTTTCAAGGACCCACTCACACATTAAGGACTCTTCACCGACAAAAGTGTGTAGACTAAAGAATATACCCACTTAGGAAACGATTCTTATTTTTATACCCTTGAGTGTCTAGACCTTATGGAAGAGATGGTGACACTAATAAATTCTTTCTTTCATTTGATATGACTCTAAAATAATAAAACGACTAAACCTTTATCTGTAGGTATAAATACCTGAGAAATTCTGGAACTACAAACACGATTGGATTGAACGTTGACCCCGAAGGATCCATCGAATCACGATTTCTTAGGCGGACGGGTACGTCCGCAGAGTCTAAACTAGGGACCCAACCCTTCTGGGGGACCTCTTCCTTTATCGTTGGGTGAGTCCATAAAAATGGACCCTTTAGGGTACCTGTCTCCTCGGGCCACCCGATGTCAGGTATCTCAACGTTTCTCAACCTGTGTTGAATCGTTGATTTGTTATAGATGAACGTTTACGTAAATCTTATTGATTGAATTCGAAAATCCAAACCTATTTACATATCTCAACTTAACAATATCTTACTGTATCGGAAAATTCTTATAAGAATAACACTAAACTGTTATCGTTTAGATTGTAAAGTAAAGATAAGTCCTAATCTCGATTACTGATACAATCTTTTATTCTTAATACTCACTGTCTTGTATTATAATATTTCAATTCAAACTTATTACGATTGTTTTATACCAAAACCCTTAATCCAGTCGACTTCACTTTGAAATATTTGTAATGGAAAAAAAGGGTCAAGGAGACACCATTCCTCCTAGGAAGAGGGTAAAATACTTCATACGAACGGTTTCGGATCTTTCTATAGAATAAGGAGAACCTTGAGAGAGTTTCTAACTCTCGTCATGGAATTCAGAAGACATTTACAAACTACCGGTAGACTGTATAAGAGAATTACGATTTCCGAAAGAAAAGAAAGAAAGAAGGATAGTCTTCTGTCTAGTGTTTACGTTCAAAAGTGAGAAAATCACTACTAAGTGAATGTTTATTTAACCACGAACTTTACGTCCTTTACACGTATAGGAATTCTCGAAGAGTAAAAAATTCAGTCATCCGACTCATCGAATGGACACAGTCCAGGTTGAACCTACGAACTACCAACTTAGTTACGTAAATTACAGCTCTATGAAGTCTTTCTATGTACCCTGGAAACATGTGATCTCTCGTTTATCTTTTTGAACTAAAGTGGGACGTCTCTCTAGTCTCGAGTGTGACTGTCTGTTCGGGAGAAAATGATGATTTTAAAAAGTTCATACAGAAATATACTTGATAAAAATATATGAATCTAAGTGAACGTCCGTCCTTAAAATCTATCACTGTAAGCTTATTACCCACAAGATCACGTACCTAACATTTTTAGAATGAATAAGACCCAATGTGTCATGTATAAACGTCTTACAATAGATACGTAGAAACAGTTTTCTCTAATGTACTAATTATGTATGTATAATGAGAACTTATACATCTTATTAAGAACCATAAATTAAAAATCCAAGATCAATTCTCTATATAGATAGATACCTGGTGTGGTTTCGTAATCAAAACTCCAGTCTTACACAAATTCATGGAGTTTTGATAAGTAACCAAATTTCGCCGGTTGACCAATTACTCAGATTTCTCTAAGTCTGAGTGACATATCAAAGGACCTCGGGTTATTTATATAAAAATTTTTACTAACCTTGACAAGTTCGGAATTTATTTAAATTGTTTTTAACGGAGGAAATTTTTGTTACACCATTCGACGATTCGATGCGAGTTTGACTTACTGTAACACCAACAACTAACTGAATCTTAAACAGGATTCTGCAATTCCTATCCCCTTTCCATCAATGAAAATTTGAGTGTATGTATTACTCGACGCCCTTTTATGTCATCTTAGAAGGGGCGGAAAATTAAGAGACGTATAGAACTATCATTTCATCATCTTCGTCGTCTGACAAAACTTAAAAATTTTTGTAACAATGATAACACACACAAATCGGCGATTCAACACAGACTGAGAAACGTTGGGGTACCTGACATTGGGGATCCGAGGGACCAGGTACCTTAAAAGGTCCGTTCTTATGACCTCACCAATCGGTAAAGGAAGAGGTTCCCTAGAAGGGTTGGGTCCCTAACTTGGGTACCGAGACCGGTGTAGAGGAAGTAACGTCCGTCTAAAAAGATGATATTATGGTTTACTCCACCTTACACCCTAAAGAGAGTGAAGATCGTTGACCACTCTGAAGATTTATCTAACAGGATTGAACGGGGTACAGTCGGATTCGTATTTGGTCCCTCGTGAGTCTTCCCACCACTCGAATATCATGAAAGGTGTACACATCAAATGTCGAAGACAAGTATACTTTATCTCCACTAATGTATGTGAAGTATCCCTCATATATTCCGAGTTTATTCCGTCACAAACTCTTTCCATATCTCACGGTACCCTTAGAACGTTCCAACATTAATAACGAACGGAATCCCATTTACAGAGGTTCATTCCGAGGTTTTGAAAGTTCCTTGAACCTTTTGTAAAGAGAGGGATGACCTTTCGATCAAAGTGTTGGCACTCTCGAAAATGGATTATAAAGTCTCTTTACTCGTGGTTCTGACACCTTTCATTTTACACTAAAACGACACGAAATCTTTATCTCTAGATCATCCAGACCCAACATCTTAGCTCCTTTTGTCTTAAATACTAAAAAGTCTTCGTCTCTTCTTCTTCTTTCGTTCTATCTACTCCATCCGTTTTCATTCTTACTTGTGTTCACATATTGTCCCCTCAACCCCGGTCGGAGTAAGTAACAAAGGGCAGTACCCTCCTTCACCAAGACTGAACGCCCAACCGACTTCGATCCCATCCCATGTGACCCTACATTCTCTCGACTGAGGACGGTCTAAAAATCTTGAAGTGGGGTGTGTGTGTGTGGGAGGTTGGGCCCAACATTTCTTGATTCATCTTGATAATTGGTGGGTGTTCCACTCGACCAACGTTAGAGTGCCAGGAACCACTCGAGACAGTGTCACGACCAGGTCAGAGTATCTTTTTAACGAGTATATTCCGGCGGAGGAGGTACCTCCTACGAGATATTTCCTTGTTATACCCCGACAAACCTTCACCGGAGAGACACCCCTTGCCCCTCCTACTTAAACTCCTTCGGTCCTCTTTAACCCCTTCCCGTTAGACCAAGAAAAGTCAGGACCCACAAGAAACCTTCCTGACTACGACTTCGACTTTGAGGTCATGAAACCGGTGGAGTACGTTTCTCAACTGAGTAACCTTTTCTGAGACTACGACCCTCCCTAACCCCCGTCCTCCTCTNTCCTCTTTAACCCCTTCCCGTTAGACCAAGAAAAGTCAGGACCCACAAGAAACCTTCCTGTACGACTTCGACTTTGAGGTCATGAAACCGGTGGAGTACGTTTCTCAACTGAGTAACCTTTTCTGAGACTACGACCCTCCCTAACCCCCGTCCTCCTCTTCCCCTGCTGTCTCCTATTCTAGCGACCTACCGTAGTGACTGAGCTACCTGTATTCAGACTCACTTGAGACCCTCAACCACTACCTGTCCCTCCGGACCGCACGACGCTAAGTACCCCAGCGTTTCTCAGCCTGTACTGACTCACTGACTTGACTTGACTTAGACCAAGAAATTACATTCCTCCAAGTTCCGGTCGTCGGAAATTCCTACCGTCAAACCCAAAATCTTGTCTGTAAGAAATCTGGTCTCCGATGACATTAAGAGGGGAAGAATCGTAGTGTTTAATAGTAAAGGTTCAGTAGTTGTTGTGATTATCTAATGGTATCTCAACGGTGTGTAGACACAGTAGTACGAAACCACCTTTTACAATCCATATAACCCAAGAGCACTTTCAGAGCAAAGGAAGTGCTCGATAGACACTGAGTATTTTTAGACATCTCTCTTTAGACTATGTGACACAACGGTAATGGACATAGAATGTTACGTAACACGTGTACCAAGTATAGGTCAGATTTATCTGAAAGGTGTAGATGACTATGGTTAACTCGTTTTGTTTCTATGTACGTAAAACACGAATCTTAAATTACTACATTTCAGTTTGGGTGACCCACTAAGACATAGGAGAGAGATATACATGGACGTCGCAGAGAAACGGCGTCAGAACCCGTACCTCTGGACCCTTACCTCCTTCACCCAAGATAAGAACCGGGACAGGGACTGAAGACACACTGGAACCGGTCAATAAATTAGACCCGAGGTCAAAGGGGACGACACTTACCATTGACGGGACGAAGGGGAAAGGATATTATGGGTCACTCAATTGCTCACTTCACTCTGTTGGTGAATTTTTCTGCAAAAGAAAAAAGACTTCTCGAACTTTATTAAAGGATCACCAACGTGTGACAAAGGGAAGGTGAAGAATGTTTAATATTTCGGTAACCTGGAGTCCTAATTGAGACTTCCAGTCCCGGTTTACGTGTTGTTGTTGTTGTTGTTGTTTTTGAATTGCTTACGCCTCGCCAACAATTCTTTTCAGAATGTACATTACCACATGCGGCACCACGTCTTAACTGCGTCATTAATATTATAACTATTAGTGAGTAATTCCTTTTGTTACATCGTTGAGGAGGCGACGGCGATAAAAGGAGACAGTCAGGACAGGTCGGGCATGTCTGGTTCCGTAACCGCAAGAAACGGGTCAATCGGGATTTTGGAACGAACAAGGTAAACCGGAAACCGGTCACGTCAGAAAGTCTTGTGTACGTCACATTGCCCTAAGAGTAGAGCACCTTCCACGGTACCCATCTCATAAGAATTAACGAAAGAATCAATCTTACCACCCAAACGATTCTTTTGGATTATCTGTAGGTACCTTAGAGTTCCTTGATGAAGGTTTCCAAATTTCGTTTAGTTTAAACCTCAGAGTTTATTAAGACACAAATCCACAAACTATCTTTTATACCCCAACCGGTTTTTCAAACGAACCCAAAAGGTATTCTATAATACCTTTTTAGTTTTGAAATTTTTTTAAATAAAATGTTAACCTCGTAATAATGAAATGTTATAACACGATCAAAGGTGGTATGTACTCATACTTAGTACACAGGGGTGGTAGGACTTAGGGGGAGAGTGGAGGGAGGGGTGGGATGGGTAGGTCCAGGTTTGTTTGTAAAACGGGTCGGGTTTTCACAAGGGACATTGTGTCGTAACAAGTCTGCCGATTCTTAGACGGACTTTACGTCCTCGGGGCCCAAATTAGGGACCCAGTCCTTCTAGGAGACTTCTTCCCGCACCGTTGGGTGAGGTCATAAGAACGGATCTTTTAGGGTACCTGCCTCCTCGGACCACCCGACGTCAGGTACCCCCAACGTTTCACAACCTGTGTTGACTTACTGACTGTGTGTGTAATATTTAGTTGAGATGAAGTTAAAAAATTTTTTCTTTCCCTTAATATAAGGGACGGTGTACCAAACTGTAAGGTAAAGACTTTGTGAGAACGTCCCCGTCACTCCCCCTCACAAAACACCCCCTCTCCTCTGCCCCAACCGGATGTTTTATGCCTCCGTCTCCGGAGATCCTTGAGACTCTTCAACGGATTAACGTAAAGAGATAACAAATGTAGTGGTTTAACCGTCTCTTTCCTTCCGGACTTAGTAATTCCTACATAATCCAGACCTAGTAAACCCTCTTCGTCAAAACACGTGGTCGCCCCATACATTTTAATTGTCCCGTTTTTGTTTTGTTAGTAATTACCATCAATTACTCTTTATATAAGTTCCTGGGTTTAAATTAACTGATGGTCGTACCGACAGATAAGAAAAATACGACTTTGTCAAAATGTAGGGTATAGACTAAAAAGATCGATGGTTTATGTTCAAAATGACCAAAGTCGTGACCTTTTCGGTTGGAGAGGACTCCGATCTACATCCAGTTACAGTCTCTCTTCGACATTAAATTCTACTGGAACAGAAAACCTTTAAACTAGTGTATGAAGTGCGAAATTATAAACAGTGTGACGAAGATTCATATGTTAAACATGGGTGCAGAGTACACCCATATGGATCTGTCTAAGTTTAGTCTGTCCGAGGTCTCTTAAATTTGAACCGTGTGCGTTTTGGAGTTTAGTTTTGTTCCTGAATTTTCTACTGGTGAAGTGGGTTCGGGTGGACTTATCCTGAAACTCGAAATTGTTGTCATCCCATTTAGACCGGTGGGGGTTCTTCGAAAGTAGTGTTCGGTTTTGCAGTGAACCCTTTGCAGAACGGAAGACAATATATTACTACCCTATTCCTTCAGGAACGGTGGGCACACTCAGAAGGTTGTTATCGGAAATAATTATAAAGTACGTCTCTAGAGTTTTGTCTCGCTCGAGTAAACGGTTACGGAAAAACGGTGAAAGGATGGGAAACACTCTAAAAGGAGTAAGGGGTGAGAAGGATCCGTATGTCCCTCAGGCTACTTATTAACAACGATTACTTAATTGACAGAGGACATTAAGGATAGTTTGCAAGGTAACACACAAATTTAACTTGGTTTTCCGACTCAGTATCCTTCAGAACGACCCACTAAAAATCTCCCTAGAAAACTCGTTTCAAGTTACAATCGAAGGGGCCTCATCCTTCTGGTCTTCCATCGTTGGGTGTTAAACCCCTCTAAGGAGGTCTTGTGACCGTCTTGGCGGGGTTAACAGAAACCGGGTACAAGTGTCTAAAAAAAAAAAAATTAACTTACCCGTAAAAGTACTGGTTTAGATCTTTGAGGATAGGACTGTGTTCTAGGACTCTATTATACATTTGTTTGGGGAACATTTTACACGTGGAAAGGAACCTTTCCGTGTAGAATACATAGGTACCCGACCTCTCTGACAAAGAACTTTGTACCTGGAACCAGACACCAAAAGTACATAACCCAACCGGTTATGTAGAAAGGTATTCTATAATACCTTTTTCGGTTTACTTGGAAAACCGGTTGGATTATTTGAAGTGACGGGAAAATCCACTTTTTCGTCTTGGACCACCTGACCTGATCTTCCTTCGCACACTGGTCAAATCTGACCCCAGGTCCACCATGAAAGACTACTCGAAGTTATAAGTGAAGAAGTATGGAGGAGATCTTAGGAGTACCCTACAAAACAGTGGAACTTACGTCAACTGATGAAATGCTACTATCGACATTCTCTAACTTGGTTACTAGGAAAGATCCCGGTTTCAACACACGCAAGGTAAGGTATGTAAATGGGGATTAGACACGTTGTCAAGATGTGCTACCGGTGTTAAAGGGGTATCCCTTTGACTTCGAGTCTTAAAATAGAGAGTCCACAAAAGTCTGGACCCTATCTTCTCCGATTCATCCAACCGTAAAGTCTTCCAATGACAAACAACCACTCGGTGCCACCTAGCCACACCCAAGGATCTCCTTCCTTGTCTTCAGGAGCTCCCCTGTCCAAACCCTCTCGAGACCGGAGTGAAAAACCCAAATGAGAACAGTGGTCTCTAGAGTCTCAGGTGACCCAATTTCCACTTGACCCCAACCCCCTCCTTTCTTCTTTCTTGAATCGTCGGCAACCCCCGTAGACTGAGGTTAGAGTGTTAGAGAGTCCCTTGGTCCCTACTACACTTACTTCGACCAAGTCCGGGGTTTGGACGTCTCCCTCATCTGGGAAACTCCCCGTCTCTGGGGTGCCCCTGTTCGCTCGGATGTATCCTGGTTGGAGTCCTCCTGTCGCTTAGTTCGTCCCTTGACCGTGCGAGGCGCTTATCGAGACGGCGGAGACACCGAAAGGGTGGTGCGTCCGCACAAAGTAGAGGATGTCCCTTCAGGGTAAGGGAGGGTAAACACCAAGTCCCAATTAAAAGACCCAGTCCTAAGTCGTGTGTGAGTCGGGAGTCGTCCGGACTGCTTGGAGTACCTTCTAACTACTTTCCTCTACTTGCGTATTTTCCTACTCTTGCGTATTCCCAAATGTCGACTACTTTCCCCTGCACCTCCACGCCCGGAGTCGGAGTCGCACGGACCTAGATCAGTGAAACTTACTAAGTAAGTGACTTCTCAAATTCTGTAAGATTTATAGTATACTATGACACCTGAGAATTTTTTACCATATTCACTTGAATAAATGTTTTGTCTTTATCTCAGTGCCTACATCTTTTGTTCGAATACCACTGGTCACCCCTTTCCTGTCTCCTCCCTATTTAACCCTCTAACTCTGAATACATATTTGTAATTACATATATTTTATCTATTATTCCTGGATGACATACCGTGTCCCTTGGGATGAGTTATGACATTACTTGATATACCCTTTTCTTAGATTTTTTCTCATCTATACACCTATACATATCGACTAAGTGAAACGACATGTCGTCTTTGATTGTGTGACATTCAGTTGATATGAAATTTTTTTAAAATTCTTGAAATTTATAAAATCTCTAATTTCTCTCGAACAAAATATCTACTCTTTGACTTCGAACTTCTAGTAATAAGAAGGGGAGTATCGATCTACCACCGTTCGGGTCCTGATCTGGGTTCAGAGTTTAAAGACAGACGAATAATAAGGACAAGTAAGAAAAAATCTAATACTTTCATACCATCGTGTAAATGTCCTCTGAACCTTTTATGTCTTGTTTCAATTTATGTAATACTAATAAAAAATCCATCTATTTAATTCTAAAAATTAACATCAAAGTTTTAGTCTGAGAGTTTTTAATTATCTTTTCTGTCTTTTAATTTTCCTATGTCATCTGGACTCTTCGTGATACTTGGTTAAGTTGTATTAATTCTAAATATGTCAAAATTGTGTTGTCGTCCTATGTTCAAGATAAGTTCAAGGGTATCCATATTTTGTCCTCTGTAACCGTGTATAAGTCCCTGCATTTAGTTCCACGTTTTTAAAGTACCAGATTACCATAACTTTAGTATGTCTCAGACAAGAGAATAGTGACCCCTTAACAATCTTTAGTGATAGTTTTCTACAAACTTTCATTGGGTGTATAAAAGTTCACGTTACACTGTAAATGGTTCTCTCTAAGAAACTGAATCGGTAACTTTCGGAACTATTTTAATTTTCTGACTTTTTTTGTGACGTACACTAACGTCTTTTCTTTCGTAAATTTACTCTTTAATTATAGTTTCTATGAAGTTTTTGGGGTACATAAACCTTTACTTGACAGGTGAAAATTTACTACTCACATAGGTTCTTCGGTATTGTTCCTTTTAATCTTTTATAAACATTAAGGACAATACGAATAAAAGTGGTGTTGTAACATAACGTAGGACGACTTTCCACAAATAGTACGAGTCAGCACAGACTGAGACACACTGGGGTACCTGATATCGGACGGTACGAGGAGACAGGTACCCTAAAGGGTCCGTTTTTAGGACCTCACCCCACGGTAGAGGAGGAGGTCCCTCCACGAATATGAGGCCAACTGATTTGTTTGGGTGTACCAAAGTTACCTGTCGTCAATTCTCCCTCGTGGTACCACTCCGCCGCCATCTCTAGACCCAGGATTCCACTACCCTTCAGCAACCCCCCTAGTCTGCCCTTCCCTCTCCTGTCTAGAATATCTCCCTGTGTCCCCTTACTACCCCTCCCCAGCTTCTCCTCTACGAATCTCTCAGTGACCGACCGAGTGGTCCTGCTCCATTTTACTTTTCGACCTTTCCCTCCAAACCTGGGTTGGATCCAGAAGAACTTACCTCCGATTTTGAAACGGTCGGTCAGTAAGACGAGGTCGAGCGGAAGGGACCGACGGTGGGTCCACAGGACGAGAAACCATTGGAGGGCGGGGATACCGTGAATGTCTTACTACTCGAACATGTCTGAGTCGCAGGAATCGGGTACAGTACGTGCAATGCCGAGGTCTCGAGTGGAAGGTACAGACTTCTAGTTTCAGAATCCAAACGTGAGTCCGGAAATTTTTCAACACACCGACGAATAATAGGGAAAAAGAATCCGGAAAGTACCAGGTGTACGGAACAGGAGTAGTGACTTTTGTACACTCTATTAGTGTCTAACGATGGAGTAACTCTTTAGGAGAAAACACTCACACTTTCAGAAACCTATTCACTCCACTCCTTTTCTCTTTACCATAAATCTTAGATGAATGTCGGTTTACCTTCTAATACCAGTCATCTGACATACCGGACCCAAAAAAAAAAAAAAAAGGAATATAACTTTGAATAATTCGTGGATTGAAACCGGTGAACTACGCTTCTCGACTGAGTAACCTTTTCTGGGACTACGACCCTTTCTAACTCCTGTCCTCCTCTTCCCCTGTCGTCTCCTACTCTACCAACCTACCGTAGTGGCTCAGTTGCCTGTACTTAGACTCGTTTGAGGTCCTCTATCACTTCCTGTCCCTCCGGATCGCACGACGTCAGGTATCCCAACGTCTCAGTCTGTGCTGAATCGTTGACTTTTTGTCTCTCATTCACGAAATATACATGACCGAGAGTAAATTAAGAATGTCTTGAAGATACTCTGTTCCTGACATCAATGATGGTAAAGTCTCTACTCCGGGTCTCTCAAGGTTCCTAGAGCAACCCTTCGGTCAGGACCGACTATACGGTCTCTGACGTCTGCTCACCGGAAGATCGTGTAATGGTAGGTACGTGAAGTAGACAGTAATACGTGTTGGTACATCTGTAATTTTGCTTATAA
The DNA here is from genome assembly GCA_006410555.1 of Capra ibex. Taxonomy (NCBI): domain Eukaryota; kingdom Metazoa; phylum Chordata; class Mammalia; order Artiodactyla; family Bovidae; genus Capra; species Capra ibex. The sequence goes on along the minus strand of SJYO01048061.1, from coordinate 43,753,385 downwards.
AAAACGAGCTTTTTGAGTACTGGGTCTTTCGTTCATACAAAACTTTTCGGACACAATACTGTAGTTCTTGTTAAAATTTTCCGTACTCTTCCGTCTTTCCATCACATCGGGTCTCAACTTCCAGTACCCGAGACCTCAGATATGTAGGACCGAAGATGGTGGACGACCGACACACTAAGACCCGTTTCACTTGGTGGAGAACCCCAGGTTCAAAGGACTGTAGGATTCCAACAAATCCCCCTAATTTACTCTATTTTACGTATTTTCATGAATCAATCGGGTCATCACCCCGAAGGGTCCACCGCGATCACCATTTCTTGGACGGACGGCTACTTCCTCTGCATTCTCTATGTCCAAACTAGGGACCCAACCCTTCTAGGGGACCTGTTGGGTGAGGTCATAAGAACGGACCTCTTAGGGTACCTGTCTCCTCGGTCCGTCCGACACCAGGTATCCCAACGTTTCTCAACCTGTACTGACTTCGTTAAATCGTACGTATGCGTCAGGTTATCATGAATCGGGTTTATGAATCGAGTTTAGACAAACGAATATCAACAAAAACCAACGAGACCCCGGCGGGTGACGTTTCGACGAAGGGAGAGATCGTAGTCTATGTGTCTTCACAGGTCGCTTACGACTGTTAGACTGTCTTGTCAGGGACTGTAACCCAAGTACAAGGGGGTGTTTTGTACGAACGTAGAAACCTGTCCAGAAGATTGGTACCACTAAATGAGGTTTCTTTAATTAAACATTCTACGAACCACGTTACGGACCATGTGTCGTCTGTCCAGTAAGTACAATCGCCACTAATAGACTGGTCTGACTCCCGACGAATTCTCGTCTCAGATCCAGAATGAGTAGTAGTATTGGAGTCCCGAATCGGGTCGATGGACCCCTGGTCGTCTTCTCGTGTCACAGAGAGTGACTCACTTCTGGGTTGTTCTTCTCGGTCAGAAGAACCGGATTGTTCTCGTCTGATCTGTACCTGAGTTGGAGTGTACCCACAGTTGAGTCGGTAGGTAGTGAGTGGAGTCTGTACGACTCTTTCCCGTGACGACTGGGAGGTCACTGGAGTGTGTAGGGGGAGTTGGATCGCGGTACAACCCGACAGGTGAGGGTTCCTCCTCGGAATTACTGGGTCCTATCTGAGTGGTATTACCCTAGGTGTAGACTGTTCGTTTATCACAACCTCTCAAAGATGCGTTTGTTACTACGACTGTACACGTCTTCGTGAAAGATCCGATTATCTTCTATTGATTGGTCGTCGATTATTGATGATCGTGATAGACTAAGTTATTTTTAATTAAACAAGTGTGTATCAGGTAAATTCCGTTACCGTGGGGTGAGGTCATGAGAACCGACCTTTCAGGGTACCTGCCTTCTCGGACCACCCGAGAAGGTACCCCAGCGATCCTCAACCTACACTGACTCGCCGAAGTGAAAGTGAAAAGTGAAAGTGTGTAACCTCTTCCTTTACCGTTGGGTGAGGTCACAAGAACGGACCTCTTAGGGTCCCTGTCCCCTCGGACCACCCGACGGTAGATACCCCAGTGCGTCTCAGCCTGTACTGACTTCACTGAATCGTCGTCGTCGTCGTCAGGTAAATTCTTCATCTTAGTACAGGAGGCTTTCTTCATGTTCTAAATCAAGGAAGACAATAATTCCTATGTCGATAACTTTTCAGTTTACGTACCTTTTCATAGTCTTCTGTTGTGTTCGGTCATTTACAGGTCTCGGGTGCACGGCACCATCCGACCTGTCCTACACCCCGTTACTCGCAAACTTCTCGACTCCGTCTTAGTGGTCACGTCGGTCCAGATCCTATAATGTTGAGGAGATCAGTCAAGTCAGTGAGTCAGTACAGACTGAGAAACGTTGGGGTCCCTGACGTACCCCTGACGTACCAGGTTCGAAGGGACAGGTGGTGGTTGAGGACATCGAACGAGTTTAGGTACAGGTAGGTTGGTAGAGCAAGAGACAACGGGGGCAGAGAAGGATTGAAGTTAGAAAGGGTCGTAGTCCCAGAAAAGATTACTCAATCAAGAAACGTAGTCTATCGGTTTCATAACCTCAAAGTCGAAGTAGTAGTCAGGAAGGTTACTTATAAGACCTGATTAAAGTAAATCCTACATGACCCAACTAGAGGAACGTCAGGTTCCCTGAGAGTTCTCAGAAGAGGTTGTGGTGTTAAGTTTTCGTAGTTAAGAAGTCGTGAGTCGAAGGGAATATCAGGTTGAGAGTGTAGGTATGTACTGATGACCTTTTTGGTATCGAAACTGATCTGTCTGGAAACAGTCGTTTTATTACAGAGACGAAAAATTATACGACAGATCCAACCAGTATCGAAAAGAAGGTTCCTTGTTCACTTTTAGTGACGTAGGTTTTAGTGACGTCTACCACTGACGTCGGTACTTTAATTTTCTGTGTTCTGTGAACGAGGAACCTTCTTTTCGATACTGGTTCGATCTGTTGAGGAGATTGAAGGACTTATTAGACTTCTAAAATGGTAAAAGGTGGTGTAGAATTGTAACGGTTGTTTCCTTCGTCGGGATACAATGGTGCAGAATGATCAAAGGAATGTCCCTAATTTTTTGTTTTTCCTCTATTAAATCTCTTCCAGGAAAACGTAGTCGTCTGTACTCTCACTATGACTCAATTCTTGTGCAGGTACAGGTTTCTTGAGCTCCACCAAACACTTTTCATATTAAGTAATAAATCGTTTAGACCTACTTCTATCTTATTCTGTCTCTATACTGGGTGTACGAAATGAACGATCAACAGTTTCTATTTGTGTTTTATCTGTAAACGTTCTTCTTCCTCGGGTACTCTATTTCCGTTTTGTTCTCTTTATGTTTAAAAGTCTCTTGACTCTAGGCTCTTTTCACTAAAGAGGAGAGGAGGAGACACCCGACATCCGTTGCTCAAGGAGTTGGTGTAAAGGTGAGGTTTGACACACACAGTGTCCCGACCAGTAATGGTGGAGGAGACACCATTGACCACCGTACTGTGGTTCCGGCTTAAATAATTCTCATTAAGGAACCCGACTGTACTGGGTCACTAAAGTCTTCATAAGCTCCTTAATCTTTCTGGTCAGTTCCGAAGACTAGGTAAAGGATACTGTATTAAGAGGGGTACAACAGTAGGACGGAGGGTACTGGTCTTTCAACGTTTTGGTACTAGGTCTGAATCCAGAATGAACCAGATCTTAAAGACGAATTACGCTAAGGGGCGGTAGGTCGGGACTTCCGGTGGACCTGTAGAGAGACAACTGACACTATATCATTAGACGAGAGGAATAACGTTTGTTATGTATCGGTATCGAACTGTATACGAAGGGACTCGTTGACCTCAGTTATGGAATTCTGAGGAACTTAGAAGACCTTAATTTCCTCCAATAAACATCAGTGAGGACGACAACGACGACGATTCAGCGAAGTCAGCACAGACTGAGAAACGCCAGGGTACCTGATATTGAGAGGTCCGAGGATAGGTACCCCAAGATGTCCGTGCTTATGACCTTACCCAACGGTAAAGGAAGAGGTCCCGTAGAAGGGTTGGGTCCCTAGTTTGGAGGTAGAGAATGCAGAAGACGTAACCGTGCGCTCAAGAAATGGTGGGGCTTGTGAAGGGATTTCTAAAAAATTTATTTTAAAGAGGTTAGTGGGAAGGAGGCGACTGGTCGGAAAGTGATCCTTCTTTTCACTTACTTCTTTTGACTACCGAAGAGATTCCGAGGATAGCCCCGCATCGACTCCTCGACTGGGGGAGATTCGAGTACCAGTGGGGCCACATCCCGACAGTCAGTCCTATGGGACCGGGGATAAGGGATTTTCTCTCTCTCTCAGTCTCGGTCTCAACCCTCGGCCCCCGACCCCCCCAGCAGGACCCCCGGGGAGCCACCTCCGCTCGACCCCGTTCTCCTCCTTCCTTCCGTCTCCGACCCTCCTGTCCGGAACGAGGCTCACACTTACCTGGCACCCCGGAGCTCTCCTCCTTCGTGACGCCCGGTTCTGTGAGTACCTTTTCGAGAATAGAGTCGTCTCGACCGGTCGAGGGACCTGTGGGGGGCGGTAGTAGGGCCTGTGGTTGGGGTCCGAGGTCAGGGGTTTTTCGGAAGAGGCGAGGGGAGGGGCACGGCAAGTCTGTTCTTCATCAAAAGTGACACCCGAGGTCCCGCCGTGCTCCAGGAGACCGGCTCAGTCTTTCCGGGGGGCTGCGGGCGGAGGCGGGGACGGGGTCTTAGGGGGGTCGGACTGGGACACTGGTCGTGCCTCCGGGTCCGGGAAAAGGACCTCGTCTTCCTCGTCCTTGGTAAGACAGATTTGTGAGGACGGACGCGAGGCGGCGGGCGGAAGACGGCCGTAGGAGAGGAGACATAACAAAATAAACAAAATTCTCTTACACTCTCTTCCCCTTTTCTATCACAAACGTCTAAGACAATTAGACTACCGAGTCTGTGTGCACGTGGTGACAAACTGTGTTGTGGGCGTCGTCGCGTCCCTTCAAATGTGCTCCGGGAAGACATCCTCCCGTCCGCCGCTACCCCTCGGCGGGGACCAGGACAGGAAACCGCCTCTAGGTCCACCAGGAAAAAAAAAAGAAAGGGGAAAGGTGAAAAATTTTTCTGTAAAATGTCGGAGCTAAACGAGAAATGATGACGGGAGGAGGAAACAAAGGAGTGAACTTTACCAAATGACAAGAAGTGTTTGTCTAAGATTAGTGTCACTCATACCCGCCAGTCTGGGGTTTGTTTCTGTGTCTGAAACGTGTTCTTCGGAAGTCGAAGGTAGTAGGCCTTCTCTTACTTTCCCTCCCTCTAATTGGACGTAGAACCCTGAGACGTCTCGAAAATCTCGGGAAAAGTGGGGGTTTAATTTCCACGAAAGTAACATGAAATTATATCTGGTAGAAGGATCCGTACCGAGTCCAAGTCTATTCCGTCGGTGGCCTACAACCCCACGAGTCGAGTGGTGGCACATAGGGGTTCGGGTGGGGTCTCCAGGGAAGATTTGGTCAACGGACGGTATTCACATGACCGTAAGGATTATTTTTTGATCGAAGTAGGGTCTTGCATAAATCCTGAGTACGTCTGTTGTCAAAATTCAATGGTTCCCCCTTGTTTTTCTAACGGTACTTTCACCCCAGAAGGAAAACGACGTTCTCAAAAAGATTACTACTTGAAGTGGTCGGTCGTCTTCCGGTTCTAAAGGATATTAAAATCGTAAAATTACTACTTTTGATTGGTTGATTTTTGACATTAATATTTGATAAGGAGACGAAGAAGGGGTGGGGAGTGGTTTCCTGAGTCCCGATGTAGAGGGAAGACTTTCGATTTTAAAGCGAAGAGACCCATAGACTGAAACATGGTCAACCGGAGTCTCCTGGGGGTCTCAAAGGATTGTGCTGAGACTTCGTACCACCATTTCAAACCACCACCCGCCCCCCTCCTAAGGGAACCCTCGTCTTAAGTAGAGGACCCTCCCTGACTCAAGACCACACCACCTTTCTCAATCCTTATAGACCCAAGATTGAGGTCTAAACAGACGGTGAAAGAGATACTTAGACTCGTTCTGTAACCTAAAAGGAGAGTCAACAGAATAAATAACCATTTCCCTTAGTACTTCACCTCTAACATTGTGGGTGAAGTAACCACTGGTGATCTCAATCAAGTCGAATTTACATACGTTTCCGACAGAGTCTGGACCATGTCATTGTCGTCGGGTGATCTTTGACCAAGGGAAGTCGGGTCAGTTCTCGGGCTGAATCGTCTTGTCTCTAAAAACTTTCTTTCCAGTCGAATTACAGTAAATAGTGTCCCAATTTCCCCTAGGAGTTTTCTGTTGTTGCTTTTGGTTGATAGACTTCTTTCTAAGTCCGACATCTCATCTGGAAGATCATAACCCCACCACTAATTCAAACGATCTTTAGTAAATGTTTTACTCTGACAAATCCATTGATATCCTCAGAATCCATGGTAATATCCGTGTATTACCGGGATCTTGCTCGTCAAAGAGTTTCCCGGTTTGCTTCCCGACTTGGTGGAGTGGACCAAGAACTCTCAGCTTTTGTGTCTGTGATTGGGAGTCACCCGATTTCGAGTAGAGAGGGGAGACTAAGGTGGTCTACGTTGTTGGGTAGGAAATCTCTTTCTCGGTCGAGACGTAAACCTCACCCCCACCCCCTCCCCTTTCTTTCCGTCCTCCTGACGTCTTTCAGACTGGTAGTCCTGACAAGTTTCGGTCGTGGAATCCCTTTCGTGTCCACTCGTATTCGTCCACGTGTCCGACGTGACTCAAAGGACCCTACCTAGACATTTCACCTGTCTGGACTCCAGTCTTTAGTCCCCCACGGATTACCTTACATCTGACAGTAACGTCTGGTGCCCGTGCCACCCGTGCGTCATGTAAAGTCGACACATAGTACTCTCGACAAACAGTCTAGAACCCTTTTCGTCAACTGACCCAATAATTATGGTTTTCCCGATTTTTTTTTTTTTCTGTAGGTCAGGGGGTTATGTCAATACCATATACACATCACTAATAAACTCTTCAGAAAGGAGGGCCCTATGTTTCTTTGCGACTTCATATTATCAAAGAAAAATCTACTACTATCTTGTACCTGTACAATGTGCACCGTGTGTCCAACAATGTGCACCGTGTGCCCAATTTGCGCGGCTAAGACCTCATTCTTGGCTCATGTTTCAGGCGGAGACGGCGGACGATCGAGAAACACGTACGTACGATTCAACGAAGTCAGCACAGACGGAGAAACGCTGGAATACCTGACATGGGTGGTCCGAGGAGACAGGTACCCTAAGAGGTCCGTTCTTATGACCTCACCCAACGGTACGGGAGGAGGTCCCCTAGAAGGGTCGGGTCCCTATCTTTGACTTAGGATGTAGAGGACGTAACCGTCGGACCAAGAAAGGGTGATCGCGGTGGACCCTTCGGGATGATCGAGAAATCATCCATTCAATCACCCATTAAATGAATTGGAGGAATTAGGAGTCAAAGGAGTAGGTAAGTTACCCCCCTATTCTCAAGGATGAAAAGTCCTACAACACCTCTAGTTACGTTATCACATATACTTAGTGAATCGTGTCATCTTTAATGAATCGCACATCTTTTATATTAGGAATAACCTCATCTGACACTATGACGTATCCTAGACACCATTAATATTGTCGGGTATCACACGGACATCCCTGGTCGTCAGTTTTAACGGTCATAACGTCCAACCTAGGGTAACAACCGAAACGGAAAGAGACACTCTTTCCACCGAAGACAGAATCCAGCGTTTCCTCGGTTTACGAAGACTCACACGTCCCTCTTAGACAGTCGTGGTGTCCTTGTTTGGGTCTCGTACATCCAGTCATTCCAGTAGACGCATCCACATCCACCACAAAGGGATGAGACACAGTTCGTTTCGGCGGACCAGTGAACCTGGTCTGGTCTCTCGGGATGTCTGGAGAGGAGGAACCCTCCGTCTCTCTGCCTGCACGGGGTACCTTCCAGGGACGAGGTACACAACGTAGGTATTAACCGACGAAAGAAAATTAAATAAATGTAGTCAGAGATCAGGTTTTGATTAAACAAAGTCGAGGTCCCGTTAGCTGTACCTCATGTGAGAATGGGGCCTTTAAAAAAAAAAGGACACCTACCAATATTTATGGAGGTGCGATAACATGAACCGTACGACATACGTTTATCTCCAGCCTCAGGACTTCGAGTAATCCTTTCCCTGTCCCCCGAACCCCGAGCCCCTCCTGTCGCACCTCGACCTCGACTATTGCCACCGGAACAGGTCTTACACGGACCCTCGAAAGAATAGAGGGACACCGTCCTCCACGCCTCCCGAAGGACACGCTTTAGTCCTCGCTTGCGGCGAAAGGAGAACAACAAGCCGAAGGAGGGGGGAGTTCTGCCAAGGGTCGTGTCACTAATAGAAACGTAGAAGTTTGTACCGTGTTAGATGAAGGAATTCTCGAACTACATAAGAATTCCGAGTCCGTCTGGGGAGGAGGGGGGCTGGAGAACAAAGTTCACGACATAATGTGTCAGTCGGAGTCTTTCTGTAAGATAAAAATTCCAAGGTCACTGTTTCTCCTTTTTTAGTGTCAGGGGTCATACCTTTTATCGGTGTCTTATACGGGAAAAAAGTAGACCTCCTGGAACATCGTTCAGATCGGACAGTAAAGGTACGGTCCCGGACACGACTGCCCGCGACAGGATCTC